>KZ652903.1:98109-119042 GCA_001010745.2 Gerris buenoi
GGGGAAAAAAAGAGGAATTGTTCAAAACAATGAGACACGCATGCGCAATTAATACAGGTGTGTAAAGAATCACTTTCTACGAATCTAAACAGAGATGTAATGTTTATATTACGTATCAATCGTAGATAAAAGAACTTTTTATATACTACGCTTTATAAATTTTCTGTCATAAATCATAAATTTGAAACATGTCAAAACGAAGATTGTAAATATGGGATATGTCAAAACAAATAAAATAACGCGGATATTTTCCGAACTAACTTTCCATACAGCAAAATTTGCTGAAAACGAATTAAATTCGGCTGAAAGATGGCTAAAAGTATTAAAATAATGCATTGTCATCGTGTTCTGAGCTATTCTAAAAAGTTTCAAATGTCTAGATACTCGGTAAGTTAGTTAAAAATCGATTGCAAGATTTGTACTGGACAAACAAACAAGAAAGCAAGCTGATAAAAACGTAGGAAAAATATTCTGGAAAAATTCTAAGTAAAATATGATTACTTAAATTACATAAGCTATTAATATGTCTTTGTTCTTTGTTCGGTACTTTGAAGAACTGTCACTACTGTGCAGCGTGACAGTGAGTGTCAAGCACTTTCACGGCAATAAATGTCACGACATTAGTATCACCTTATGAACAATGCTTTATTTAATAATTTATAACAACACCATTTAAGTTATTTAAATAAATTATGCTATTTTTAAATAATATTAGAAGGGAATTTTAAACAAATACGTTATTTCTCGAATGAATTATTATGAATGGATTTATTCTGAATGAAAATCAATTATTATTTATAAGAATGGATTATTTCTGTCATAGAAGAATGAATGAAAAAAAATCGCCTATAGGCTGTCAACTGTAAAGTCACGTGGGGTGTAGGGCCTAATATCGATTTCCTAATATCAATGAAGTTATATTGTCAAACATATCCATACAAAATCATACCTCGAGACAGAGGTTTTAGCTTCAAATTTAGGGGTACTATATCACAATATTGAAAATATATATATATTTTAAAAAGATAGTATGAGTATGACGATTGAGAATTAAATAATTAGTAAATTTAGGTAGGTATCAATGAAACTACATAATTTGCTTAAGCAGAATAAATCTAAATTTTACAAGATAATAATTAAGCACTTAATGATTAATACTAGGGAGTCCATTATGCAGAACATTATGTGTACGAAAGCAAAAGAACATCACTTCGAACATTTCACATATGTATTTATAATCAAAATCAAAACTATAATTTATCAATGATAGCTTTTCGGCCTCTCGGCCACCTTTAGTTGGCCTTTTAAATGAAATAAAACGCAGCCAAGGTGTCACAAAGAGATAAAAATCGGTCGATATGAAAGATAAAAGATAAACAGTGGAACGATTCGATTACTCCATTAATAGCTATTACGTACCTAGAGCAGTAAGGGCGTTATTACAGGCCGAGGGCGAAGTTTGAAAGCACGAGTGCGTTTAACGCCCGAGGCCTGTCAAGACACTGACTGTTCGCGGTGCGTACACTATTTTATCAACGCAAACTATTTTGCGGTAATCTTCAAAACAATAAATGCATATTAAGGATACATCAGTACCAAAACAAACCGCAGTTATAAAAATAATGATTGTTACTAATTGAACAGCTGACGCTGAGAACTACTAGCGCATCCTGCACGCCGCGGCCAGGAAGCAGGAAGCGGCCGCTTCTCTAACTAGTAGCCTGTAAAAATAAAGCATGTATTTTTACAGGCCCCAGGGCTGTAAAATAGAACTTTACCGTCCGCTAGGATAGGAATGTGTCCAAGTGGTGGGCGATAAAAATATGTGAATCACTTTTCCTCAGGTAGACACGTTATTTGTAGTTTACACAAAAACTAAACTGAAATTAAATGATTCCGCGTTCCAAATTTTGGTAATCAATATCTCATTAGCTTACTTAGTTGAGAGAGATTTAAGTGAATAACTTTGTTCAAGAAATTCTATTATTCAAGTTAATATAAACAGGGATCACCGCACATTAGCACAGACTCATTGCGTTTAGAAAAATTTAATAAAATACTGGATCTGTATTACTTAACGTCTTGGGAGCTGGCAGACCGCCACGTAAGATAGGGCCAAATACTTCTTGCCCCCTATAACCTTAGAAAAAAAAACTTAAAATTTAAAATGTAGCTTTATTTTACAAGGGCCATGACCCAACCCTGCTCCTCCAAGACGGCGCCAATGCTCAATAAAGTTTCACATACACAAATTTATATATATGTATATACACTTTTTTAGGATATTATATTATACAGGTTAGTGTGAATTTTGTGGAAGTCTATTGAAGTAAGTCGAACAATTCATATAGATATAGATAGTTTTAAAAAATAAGTGTTCACCCTTTTTTGGAAAAATCTTAAATTTCCAATTGAAAGATGAAAAAGAGAAAAATTCAAACTAAACACAATTTACTTCGAAAGTGATAAACAGAATTCTATAAATGTCGTTGACAAAGGAAGAAATTTGTTGACACTAAGGACGAATTTTGGCACCAATAATCTTGAAAAAGAATTCTAAGTAAAATTATTTTATACTTCCATAAAATTGTTTTTTATAGCCGAAGAACCAAAAAAAAAAGTTTAAGACTTCCGACTTTCCTTTATATCCAATGGACTCTTAATTTTTTGAATTACATCATACGATGATCTAACCGAAAAAGATCGATATTCTTAAAGCTGATTTGAAAATTGCTTAAAGATATATAATTTATTTCTCCTCATATATCCAAAGAACTTACCCTACGTACAATTCTAACTGATATTGCGATACAATCAAAGTAGAACTTTAGCTCTTGGATAGCAAAGCTAGTCATTAATTATACCTTCAAATCAGAAGCTAAGAATAGGGTTTAAAATAAACATTGTTTATGTAATATATTTCATCTGAGGCCCATAAATTAATATCTAGTCACGGGCAGAAATGAAATATGAAAAAAAACTTTATCGGTATTAGATATCAAGAAGAACATCTAAGTTCAGAGTAGAGATGATACGATTTTTTTTTTTTTCTTTATCAGAAGATCTTAAGGCAAAAAGAGATACAAATCACGATTGCATTGCCTACAGGGATGATTGTTTGTCTTAAGTCTGCATGGAAAAATAAAAATCTGAGGGAATTAAAGTTCCTTGAACTTCGTACTTTAATAGAATAAGAAATATAACACGTCAAAACAAGATTATTTAAGTTTTTAAATAGATAAGACTAGAAATCTTAAGTTAATGATAACTGAATATACTCTTTTACTTTGTCAACCACCATAAAAGAAAAGAAAGTGGTGGGTAACAAAGTATAGAGGCGCCACCGTACACCTCTTTTACTTTGTTACCCATCATAACAGAAAAGAAAGTAGTGGGTAACAAAGTATAGAGGCGCCACCGTACACCTATTTTACTTTGTTACCCATCATAACAGAAAAGAAAGTAGTGGGTAACAAAGTATAGAGGCGCCACCGTACACCTCTTTTACTTTGTTAGCCACCATAACAGAAAAGAAAGTAGTGGGTAACAAAGTAATAGACGCGCCCTCGTACACCTCTTTTACTTTGTTACCCACCTACATTGATATCCATAAAATGTTGAAAAGTAAGATGGGTAACAAAGTTAATTAAAATTAAGACAGGGATATTTAGTCCAATGTACTTAAGGACAAAGGGATATTTAAGCCTTAGTACTTAAGGACAAAGGGATATTTAGTCCTTAGTACTTAAGGACTATCACACTTTCGTATACATAATTTCAAAAAAAAAAAAAAATTCAAAGAGGGCCAAATATTTATCATTTATTATTTATTTTATGTTTAATTTTAGCTTAACATTTGTATTATCATGTGAGTTCTTAAGAAATATACACCAAATGTAACTATGCAAATAACAAACTAAAAGATATAGATTAATTTGAGTTGTAATAAGAATAAGCAATATCCGCCGAATGTGCACAATAGATCTGTTTCTTTTGCATCCCGAACAACACAGCATTAGGTCATTAAAGGACGAAAGAATTAGCCACGTTACACATTCATTTCTTTTCATATTTACTCAATTTTATTATAAAATAAAAATAAATCAACGTCTCACGTGTATGTTATTCACGGCATGATGGCGTTGATAAAATGCGAGCAGTTCTATTTTCACAGAGCGCAAATTTACAAATAAATTAGTTGGAAATAAACTTTATCTCCAGTTGGGAGAAAAATTTGTGATTTTAGATTAGTTTAGTAGGACTACAGTAATTCTTTTCTTCCCTGAACTCAAAAAGTAGAGAGAAAAAGTAAAAAACAGGGAGAAAAAGAAGGATTACCAACTTAATTATTTTACAAAGTAAAGAATGAATGGCTAATGTAGTGAAGTTGTTAAAATCAGGTTGGCGACAGTGCTTTTTCGACCTCATTTGTAATTTGCGCTTATCATTGTTTAAACCTGCATCCAAATAACCTTCTATTTGAGTTCAATTACAATTCTTATTTGTATTTGTTTTTAGTATCGAATCTCTTTTATCTGCTATGAAAAGTGTTAACAATTATTGTTATTTATTAAAATAATAAATAAAAACTAATGAAGATACGCTATCTCCCTACTGGAGGTAAAATATTGTATACCTCGGGAGTAAAGTACTTATATTTCCTCGGCTACGCCTCGGGATTTTGGGACCATGATTCCTTTGGCTTCGCCTGAAGAACTAACTTATTCGCTCAGGGAATAATGCCATTCTTTACTCCCTAGGTGTATAAATAACTATTATGAGAAAAAATAAGTAACTAAATATGTATTAACAACTAACAAAATAATGCGATCAAAACTACATCAATTGGTACAAAATGTCAATATACTACTTATTTAGCAGAGCCAATTATCAATATTTATCTCAATTTAGAAAGAGATATTTCAGCTCTTGCTCTCTTAAATATTTTTGAGCAGCACATCCATTGATATAATTTTTCGTTATTCTGTTTTAGGGTTTTTCATATTCCATCCTTCAGCTGCACATCCACCATTTATCGAAGGGTGTGCCAACAGTTATTTTTCAAACATACATTTCATCATTCATTGGTGAGTAATTCAGCAGTTCAGCTGCAGATCCATCATTTATATATAGGTGTACCATCAGATCTTGATCAAACTTAAATTTCATCATTTATTGGTGAGTATATCAGCAGTTCTTTTCCTATCATCTAAATCACATCCATCATTTATAGGTGGGGACGTCATCAGATGGTTTTCCTAATATCTAATTTCACCATTTACAGGTGAATTCACCATTCATAGGTGAATTAAAAGTCTAGCGGAATTAAGGATGAGCCAACATATTTATAACTCATATTCATAATTCATTGTTCAGTATATCAGTAGAGCTTCATCTAAACTCTAATCCACAGTCACCATTTATAAGTGGGAGTGTCAGAAGTTCTTTTTTTAAAAAATCACCATTCATCAGCAGGTGTGCCATCATTTATTTAACAAAATCTGAACTCATATTCACCATTCATAGGCATATGCATCAGTCCTTATATACTCGCCGTGTGCTCTGATGCATCAGAGACCTTTCGATCCTCGTCAACTGCAGATTTACTATTTTAAAAAGTAAATTTCCATCGATTACCGTCACCATTTAATCCATTCCGACATAAAGCAGAACTCCTGCAGTATCATCATCTCATTCACCATTTACTGGAATCTGTAGAGACATCTATTTTTTCTTAACGCATATCAATCACCACTTATTGATAAACCTGGTGATCATTGATCATCTTTATTTAATTAACTCCACATCATTTATTAGTCTCAATTTTACAGCGACTTTATAATATATTTATTATTCTCAATCTTCTGCAAATTTTAATAACTGTCTTTTGTTAAAGTAATTTAATGTAATTATAAAAATAATATGTTTAACTTATTAATACAAGTAAGATATTCGTAATTCTAGAGCTTTAGTTCTAGAATAAGCTTACTGGAGAGCCAAAACATTTTAAAACCTACAATAAATCAAGAAAGAAATATTTATTTCTCGTCCCTTACTAGAAAATGTGCGTTTTAGTAGTTCACGCGTCGAAACGTAAATAGAATAATTGAAGAGCAGACGATCTTAGTCTAGAGGCAAAACTCATGAGCAAGTTCGTTCCATCTAACATTTATACATTTTTTAGACATTTAAAATAAAACAGTAACTTAACAATACTTGTTATGCATTTCTTATGAGTACATGCATAACATAGAATTTAAAAACATTGATAAAAAATAAACATAATATTAAAGCAAATATTTAATTGCTTGCATCAAGTGTAGCCTTATTAAGTTAATGAAAGCAATTAATACTTAACTAAAATAAATCTATTTATAGATATAATAATCAAGTACAACAATAATATTGTTAAAATGAATTTATATTTATAGCACTACTAAAAGTACGTTTAAACCACGAATTATCGGATTTTATGAGTATAATTAACAATTTATTTTAATATTAATATATAATATTATATAAGTAATAATTTATTGTTTATTTGGGGTAAATTTACCTGATATGATTGTAGAGACGAACAGCAGAGCGACCCTGTATTCCATTTGGTGTTTTCCCTGGGGCTTAATTTTGTCTTGTTTTGTTAATTTGGATTTATTTTGTTTAATTTGTAAGTCTTAATCGTTGTTCCGTTTTTTAACAATAATTTCTTACTAAATCAAATTCACTGAAACTTTCATTCACGTGTTTAATTAAAATAATTTTGATGATTTGTTTTTTTTAAAAGTGAAATAGATTTTTATTAAGTTACAAATAATTAATGGTGTTTTTTTATTTATTAGAGTAGTGAACGATTTTAAAAACGCGATTTATTTTTTTTTAATTTTTGTTATGGAATTAAAAAGGGAGTCTTGTTATCGAGTGAGGATTTTTTAGTTAACAAAGGGTTCACATTGCGCCGATTGAGCGACAAAGTCCGCGGAAACGGAGAAATGCGACACAACTCGGTCAGACGCCGGGCTGATACTGAGGGAATCTCCCCTCCCCTCTTGTATTGACCCGGCAATGGTGCCAACCTCCACCAGAAAAATATCTCTCTGACATCGATCCGGAGACAAAATGTTCCCCCCTCGGACTATTTTACTACGCCAACTTGTACTTCTCATTCCACAGTACAAGGAGTCAACTAACAAAAAAAAGAAACCTCCACCTAACCTCCCTTTTTTATTACTTTCTAGAGCAACTGAAATGAGAAAGAATTAAACTTTTTCTTCTCAGTCTGTTCTGTTTTTTTCCTATCTCTTCCCACCCCCCTTCCGCAGTGCTGTAATCAAGGCATGAGGTTAGACCGAACAAAAAAAGGGCCCCCCCCCCCCCCCCCCTTATGTACACCTTCTATTAAAAGTATATTAAACCAGAAACAAAAGAATTCTATTAATTTGAATAAAACAAAAGTAAAAATAAGTATAAACGTATAAAAAATAGTAAAAATAACTAATTAGAATAGGAATACAAATTACAACCCTAATAATATTCTCAAGTAGTAAATTGCTAAACTATATTTAAAAAATACTTAGCGAATGTAGATCGTTAACAAAATATAAAAAGAGAGACTTCGTTAATACTTTAGAAAAGAGAACATGTAAAAAAATGGATTTACGGTTTATCGATATACTGGTTTAGGTTTAACGCTTTACTTTTACTTAAGTGTGTTGTTAAATCCTCATATATATATAATGTATAATATATGAAAGAGTTAATATGAAGAAGAAGGGGATTATTATTACAAAGAGATTTTTATGGGTTTTCTGAGTTTAAAGAAGACTTTATAAAAAAGACCGAGGGTTCTTAACTGCAAATTCAATTTGAATAGAAATAAAAAATTGATCAGGTTGGTTCGAGACGTCAGATCCAAGCATTATGTATACACTTGTGTAAATACTGGGTAGCTTTTCCGGTCGGTATCGGTATAATGAGGACGTATTGAACGAATTAAAGGATTCCTTCAATGATTATTCTGTAAGCTGAATTAACCAAAGGACTCTAAAAATCAGGATAAAACTCTAATTCATCCCAACTTATGTCGTTATGTCTCTTATTTCACAAGATAAACAACCAAAAACTTAAAAATTGAATTTCTAATTGATTGTACTATGTAGTAGAGGTACTAATTGGGTACCTAATAATTGCAAGCGTTATTTCTCGGTCTAGTTCTATTGTCGTTAATGTTGGCTTCTAGACTTGTGGAAAAATTAGAAAGGCTTAATTCGGGATTAAGTATCGTTATCAGAGGAAATTATTCTTCAGTGTAGCTTAATTTAATTGGCTAGAGCACCTGTACTGGAAGTATAGAGAGGTCCGTGGTTCGAATCCCAGCGCTGAAGTCTATTTCTCTCTGTCTGTCTCCCCTTGTAAATAGTAAATAGTAATTATAATTTGATTTAAATTAAAATTTAAACTTTTCGTTGTATGAATACTACCAAAAACTTATAAAAAGATAAACAACGTCAAAATACTTCCAACACTTTTCAAGAGGATAACTAAATCAAAGTTTTAGACCTTCAGCGGACTGACTGAACTGAAAGCCGGGTTTACAGGACAGTCACTGGCCAATCCATTTAAACTAAAACAGTTCACAAAGGGATACAAATTGACGCTGCAGTAGAAATGGCCGAAACGGCTTAAAGTAGGATTTACACGACACCTATTGTCAAGACAATTGTAAAAAGATAGTTTATTGGCATTAAATGATTGGCAACATGAGAACACTTTTTTCCAATAGTCCTGGCAAAGGCAAGCAATTGTCTCGAGGAGTAGACAGAGGACGACAAACTGCGCCCATCTGTAGTTAGATCTCCCCCTAAATTCGTGCTCAACGCTCAGTTTGGGACCAATCATGATCAAGAAGCTTCTTCATTTTGAAAGTATTTTACTAACTCTTAGGGGACTCTAAAACGAAAAATATGGATAAGTATTACAATTCGTAACTCTTAAGTTTTCTTTATATAAAAATTATATATTGTTTCTGAGCTTACCCGAAGGTAACAGAATCTATGTGATCGTTCATCGTTCTTAAGAACGAATATTTATTTATTTCTCCGAATTAAAAAAAAAAAATCCAAGACAGAAATACGTTTCAGTCATCAGGGAACATTTTTGGTCTCGTTTACGTCTATCACTCTGGCGATCTATCTAACATTTTTTCAACCAACATATCTTCAAAAGTCATATCTTCTCATCTGATATTAATGAAATAATGGGTTGTATAGCCCCAAAGTCAATGCTCTAAAATCTACAATGGATTTAAATTACAGCCCACCTCAATGGGCTTCAATATGGACTGGTGATTTATGATGGTCTTGACGGCAGATCAACCTCTAGTTCAATCAAATAAAAATTGAGCGCCACACGATTCAAAATTAAAATTAAACAGATAAGGGGACAAGAAGGAATAAAGGGACCAGGACAACTGGAATCTTAAACACTCACTAGAGTATCTTGTAGGATATAAGAGGGTAGACCAAAATGGACTTAAAGGGAATTTGGAGAATAAAGAATCCAGGATATAACACTATAAGGTAAAGTATTATAACATAGGATTTAGAACATAAATGAAAGAAAGAAATAAATATAAACCTAAAGATTCTTGACTCTTTACAGTGCAAGTTAAGAATATTCATTTGCACAGGCAAATGTGATATAAGAAAGAAAGTAATCTTCTCCTGTGAGACTATAAATTAACAAAGCGTTACAAAACTCCCTTAAGAATTCCTTGGAAGATCAAGTACCAACTGTAACTTGAACATAATATTTCCCCAAATATTTAATTAAAACTGGCACCTTAGGACCCTAGAACAAATTCAAATAGCTCCTAAAAACAGTCTTATGCTCAGTTAAATAATAATTATAATTCCTTACTGCTTTAGATTTATTTGTTTGACTGGGCTATTGCAAATTATTAAGTTTAAAATAAAAATGGTTGCTAGGAAATATACTGATAGAGAACAAAGAAGGAAGGTGTTAAGAGGGAAGATGGAAGAGGTCCTGGGCGGAGTGGGGGAAGGGGTCTAAGCCATCCCACTCAGGAAGAAGATGACAAAATTGGTCGATCTTACTTAAGCCAGATAAAGAGGGGTGTCAAAAGGTTAAAGGTTGCTACTGACTTCGACGGTGGCTATTTGAAGTGTTCTAGTAGAACTTCTTAAACGGGGTCGTCGGGTCGTCGGGTGAGTTAATGGGATCTCAGAAACCGTCGCTAGCGTCTTCAGACAACAGCTAGCCAAATCCACAATGGAATTCAGCTTCCCAGAATCCAAATTGAAGATGCCAATTAATTCCACCACTCACTCAACTTAATCACAGAACTTATTCAGTCTACAATGTGCTCTTGCACCACGAGAGAATATCCTAAACTCTCACCCAGGGTAATACTAATTCTAATTGGCTAATTGACGACTGATCTGAAAGCAAAATTTAGATGTTTTGGCTATACATGTGATATTATTAAGTTATCATTATATTAAATTAATTTATTTTATTATTTACTATTATAATATAATATTATCTATTCAAATAAAATTATTAAATAAACTTTACAACAAAAAAATCTTTGGAATCCCAAAAAAGTTAATCCACCCCTAATTTTACCTTGCAAAAACTTTATACTGGTTTGGATACCCATCAATAAAATACATTGCCGCAGGGTAACATGTCATAATTAGTCATTGTTGGTTCCATATAAGTTTCAGCATTCTGCTTCTACACCCATTTCTTTTTTTTGTTTTTCTCCCATTCTTCCAAACATACATTTATTTTAACCCTAAATGTTGAGAGTAATAGGTTGTAAAAGTATAAAATAAATAAAGAACGCGAGGAAGCAATGTGCCACACTAATTGACAGACAATTTTTTTTATAGTTATTCACTTTAAAAGGACATTCGCTTTCCAGGACGGATAATAATCTAGGATATATCGTGAAAAATAGTGAAAACTATCATTAAGCTAGAATTTTGTTTGTAAGTTAATCTTATGGTGCCTCTTAAGAATATGTGGTCGACTAAGTTCGTCTGTAGGACGTAGCTTGGCAATAGGCATTTGAAAAAAACTAACCGGTGGAGAGCGGTCATGTCCCACCAATTTTACTGGGTCATATGATTTTCATGAGTGGTGGATGATGTCCCTATAACGTTGACAGTATAGCCTCGTCCAGACTTCCAAACCGAACAGAGGATACGAGCCGATCATTGGTCTCTGCGCATGCCCAGTCTAAAGTGCGCTTGCGCATCTCAGTCTGGGCATGCACAGAGACCAATGCTCGATGCTCGGCTTGATTCCTCTGCTTGGTTCAACAGTCTGGACGAGGCTTATAAATTAAATAAAGTGGGTTTTGAACCCGACAACGTCAAGAAAGAACATGAAATAGCGGTGACATCTTTTGCATTGACGGTTGTAGCGGTAAAATAGTTTTGCAACATTTTTTTGACGCTTTGAAAATTGAATGCTATAAAACAAGTAGAAACGATGTGAACCAGGGGAGAAAACAAAATATTTATTGATTTTGCATTGAATCAAGAGGTTTTGTGAGTTAAATGCAAAGACTATAGTAAAGCCCACCTATAATATAATCAGTGTGGAGTAATATCGCATCTACTATAAAAGAAATCAGGTCTTCTATATTTGAGTAAACTCATAATGATAAGTCTAGATCGTCCATTATCCACCATAATTATAACACTCAGTGATTTTCTAGGTTTACGTCTCTGGCCTGGCCAATGTTAAGACAGCCGTAATTTTATGTTCACCACAGTGGCCATCCGCCGCTAGATTACGTCCTCTAGGTATCATATCTATGCCGCTAGGCATCCTTTCCTAGGAAACTTTATCTTTAGGAATCACTGATCTGAACTTTTTATAATACATAAAAGAAAAAAATAAAAGAATATAAAAGGACTAAAAACCAGAAATATAATGAAGATCTATATACTTTCTAAGATTTAATGATACTAAAAATTATGTTAGTAAAACGAAAATCAAGTGGTCTGTCCAGGTATAGCTGGACTCCATGATCTTCCTAACTCTACACACGCCGGCGCTTATTTTAAAAAACCGGTTTTATCTTAATGAAGTTATTGTGGAGCGACAATGTCTTACTTTCTTACCTTAGTTAATAAAAAGAATGTATTTAGTTGTTTATACTTTTACGTAGGCATACATTGATTTCATTATAGAGATCTAGGATTCTAGGATCTAGGTCTTCCAAAGGTCACTGAGTTTGAAGGGTTTATGTGCCGACTCTTGGAGTGTTGGGGGTATCGTCAGATGAGTGCGTGTTGTTCTAGGGAGCAACATACAAGATTTTGTTCTTGCAAAAACAACATAACCTCGTCTGAATACGCCGGGGAAGTGTGACGTCACTTACGTAAAAAAGTGTGTGTTTTTAGGTTAGCTGGCTCATAATATTGAATGTACCACTGGGTTTTATCAGTGCTATTTTACTTTATTATTATTTTTTAATCAATTATGTGTTTTATCATCTATAATGTATACATTTATTGGCTTATTAATGATGTTACTGATATGTGATAAGGTTAAAAACAGTTAAAAAAGCTTTTAATTGAGTAAAAAGAGCACATCTGTAAGTAAGTTATTTTACATTTTATTTGAGTTATTTGTGAGAATTATTTGTTTTATTACCTATAATGTATACATTTATTGGCTTATTAATAATGTTACTAATAAATGATAAGGTTAAAAACAGTTAAAAAAGCTTTTAATAGAGTAAAAAGAGCACATCCGTAAGTAAGTTATTTTACATCTTATTTGAGTTATTTGGAGAATTATTTGTTTTATCATCTATAATATATACTTTTGTTGACTTATTAATAATGATACTAATATATGATAAGGTTAAAAACGGTTAAAAAAGCTTATAATAGAATAAAAAGAGGAAAAAACTATGAAATGCGTACAGAATACTAGTAAACAATGGTATATTATGAGCCAGAAGCAGGATAACCTGACGAACAATAGTTCAGGGCGCATGACGTCTTAGCAACCTTAGTCACCTTTACGTAACCTCTCTGACGCGGCGTATATTCAGTCGGAAGCTACACTCTTAACAACTCAGTTATCCCTAGAAGACCTGGCTATTTTCATCTTAAAATAAATCAACTAAAGTACATAGACTAACAAGTAACAAGGATACAATCAAACAGCATTCATAATAGATGCAAGCAGCGCCAGATTACTGTAAAGGCAGTGTGGCACCTACCTCTGCCTATAGTAGGGGTTCTCACCAGGATTGCAGAAAGAGCCAAATTTCAGAATCTGAAGATCTCTAAAGGCCGCTGGATCTTGCAATCGAGGAACATTTTTGGTTCCATGTCTGTCTGAAGGTCTGTCATTAATTTTTGCAAACCAAAATATTGTTAAAAACCATGGGCGCCGTCAGCTGNTGTTTTATCATCTATAATATATACTTTTGTTGACTTATTAATAATGATACTAATATATGATAAGGTTAAAAACGGTTAAAAAAGCTTATAATAGAATAAAAAGAGGAAAAAACTATGAAATGCGTACAGAATACTAGTAAACAATGGTATATTATGAGCCAGAAGCAGGATAACCTGACGAACAATAGTTCAGGGCGCATGACGTCTTAGCAACCTTAGTCACCTTTACGTAACCTCTCTGACGCGGCGTATATTCAGTCGGAAGCTACACTCTTAACAACTCAGTTATCCCTAGAAGACCTGGCTATTTTCATCTTAAAATAAATCAACTAAAGTACATAGACTAACAAGTAACAAGGATACAATCAAACAGCATTCATAATAGATGCAAGCAGCGCCAGATTACTGTAAAGGCAGTGTGGCACCTACCTCTGCCTATAGTAGGGGTTCTCACCAGGATTGCAGAAAGAGCCAAATTTCAGAATCTGAAGATCTCTAAAGGCCGCTGGATCTTGCAATCGAGGAACATTTTTGGTTCCATGTCTGTCTGAAGGTCTGTCATTAATTTTTGCAAACCAAAATATTGTTAAAAACCATGGGCGCCGTCAGCTGTACATTTTTTGGGGGAGACACATTCTTGGAACTTGGAGAGGGTCCGGGGGGGTTCCTCCCCCGGAAAATTAGGAAAATATGACCTCTCAAAACAGCGGTTTTATGCATCTCTTATGTGGAATTTGAGTTTAACACTTTGTCATAAAATAAAGTAAACCTACGGTGTAGTTCGTTGACAAAACTATGAATACAAGTATGTATTTTTATATTAAAAAAACAAAAAAAAAAAACTGAAATAGTAACTTAGCAATAGTAAATATAATATAATAAAAGTTGTGCTCCTAATCATTGTAGATTAAATAGATCAGTAAACGTAAACAGCCATTATGCAATATTACTTAAAATCTATNATGCCGCTAGGCACCACTTGCCCAGGAAACCTTATCTTTAGGAATCACTGATCTGAACTTTTTAGAATCCATAAAAAAGTAAAAAGAAATATAAAAGAACTAAAAACCAAAAATATAATGAAGATCTATATACTTTCTAAGATTTAATGATACTAAAAATTATGTTAGTAAAACGAAAATCAAGTGGTCTGTCCAGGTATAGCTGGACTCCATGATCTTCCTAACTCTACACACGCCGGCGCTTATTTTCAAAAACCGGTTTTATCTTAATGAAGTTATTGTGGAGCGACAATGTCTTACTTTCTTACCTTAGCTAATAAAAAGAAGTATTTAGTTGTTTATACTTTTACGTAGGCTTACATTGATTTCATAATAGAGATCTAGGATTCTAGGATCTAGGTCTTCCAAAGGTCACTGAGTTTGAAGGGTTTATGTGCCGACTCTTTGCATCCAGTGTTGGGGGTATCGTCAGATGAGTGCGTGTTGTTCTAGGGAGCAACATACAAGATTTTGTTCTTGCAAGAACAACATAACCTCGTCTGAATATTCAGTCGGAAGATACACTCTTCACAACTCAGTTATCCCTAGAAGACCTGGCTATGTTCATCTTAAAATAAATTAACTAAAGTAACATAGACTAACAAGTAACAAGTATACAATCAAACAGCATTCATAATAGATGCAAGCAGTGCCAGATTACTGTAAAGGCAGTGTGGCACCTGCCTCTGCCTATAGGCACCACGCATCCTAGATAGCTTTGAATCAGAACAGAATTTTTTATTTTCCTTATCTTAAGGAAAAGTAAAAATTGTGTAAAAAATACCTTTTGAGTGGTTTTTAGCAGGATGTCTGTCTGTCCGTCTATATCACGCATAACTCTAATAGTTTTTATGCTAGAGACTTGAAACTTAGCACAAAAATCAATCCTTACATGAGTTTGTTACACACATTTGTGAAGATCCATTTTGCAGAGTCAGCAAAAATTTGTAAATAATCAAAAAAATCCCAATTGCACTGAAATTAGCGCCAATTATTCTATAAGAAAAACATTTCAACTGAATTTTGTTTTGATATCTGTGGCCATTTTGAAAACGTCGAAAGTTAAAATTAGACACTTTAACGCTGAATAATTTCGGTACTATTTCACCGATTGAGTTGAAATTCGTAAAGATAAATACATATCTGCTTCCTTAGCCTGAAGTAATTAGTTCTGTTTTTTCAATTTCAACTGACATAATCGGAGGAGTTATTTATTAAGAAAATCCTTAGTTTCATCCTGATTTAATCATTTCAATTAAGATAGTTGGTAGTAGGTTATTTGGACTAATTCTAAAATTAATTTCAAGCAATAAGAATTACAGTATAGAACTTAAGTATAAAGGAAAATTTCACAGAAAACGTCGCAGAAGGGTTTGTAAACTATTGTTTACTTCTATAAGGTGCAGATATAATTAAATTTGTATCGACGGCCTAAAATGAAATAACAGCAGTGATTTAATTGAAATTTAACTAAGTATGAGTTTATTAACTAATTCAATAAAATGAGGAATTATTACACAAAAGAAGCTACAGGATTGAACAATGCGAGTGTACGGACTCAATGAAGTAAAGGGTCATTTCTCCACGAATTATATACCATTAACATAATATTCATATGTTGTAGAGTTACAGATAAACCATAGAATTGATAGAACACATAATATTAATCTCACTCAAACACATAAAGTTATGTAAAACAATAGTGTCGGACTTGTAAAACAATAAACAGCGCTATTATCATTAAGCCACCACTCAAATATTGATTTTAGACTCCAATGTCCGGGAACGACAAAGAAACAAAAAATACTTGTAAAGAAAGAGAAAACATAGAAAAATATATAACAAAGAATGCGTTTCTTTTGAGTTTAAACAAATAGAAAAATAAATATGATTATGAATTATGAGATAATAAAAAATAAAATACCTTATTGAAGAAAGCCGACGTTTTATGTTTTCTTTCGAATATCAGCTGTGTATGCAAACGATTCATCTCGTACAACCATATACAAGGATAACAGGACCTAAGTCCTCCTGGTAAAGTTTTCTTATCTGAAACAGTTTAATTCATAAACAAATTAAACTAATAATAATATTAAGAAATGAATAATGCATAATACACAATGAACTAAAACAGGAAGTGATAAATAATAGTACATTACGCGTTGAGTGTGGAAAGTAGCATTTTGCATGCGAGTGTGGAGTTAGTAAAAAAGTAGTAGTAATTGGAGTTGGTAGTAGTAATTGTTAGTAAGTGGAGTTAGTAAAAGAGTAGTAGTAGAGTGTGGAGTAGTAAAAACCACACGAGCAATGCAAAATGCCGTTTTCGCACGAGTTGCGTACCGTACTTTATCTACGATTGTTAGATTTTAATAATAAATGCAGAAAAAAATAATANCTTTTTAGCTGTATATTAGAAGTATATTATTATTTTTTTATTAGGATTGCGGAGTAATATTTGTTTATGTCCTTTGAGTCAGTTTTAAAATTAATGGAATTATCACATAAGGAGATAAACGTTGACTCAAGAAATTTTCGTTTTGCAACATTTCTTTCTGTGTCCAGAATTTCGATACTATCTTTGTCTATGTAAATGTTGAGAGTAATAGGATGTAAAAGTATAAAATAAATAAATAATGCGAGGAAGTAATGTGCCACACTAATTGACAGACAATTTTTTTTATAGTTATTCACTTTAAAAGGACATTCGCTTTCCAGGACGGATAATAATCTAGGATATAGGATGATTCACGCTACACCGAGCCGGGGCCGTGCCGTGCCGGGCGCGAGCCCTCCCACCGTGCCCCGTCCGAGCCTTCACATACATACTACAACGAGGCGGGCACGAGCCGGGGACGAGCCGGGCTGGGACGTGTCCTCTACTAGGCGCGGCGACCCGAGTTCATTTCATATCTAGTGCTTGTGCTTCATGTTTATATGTCTGTGTTTAATAGCAAATTTTTTAATGTTTCGTTTTTCCGAGTTTGAGTTAGCAGGTATTGCTATCGCGCTTGAAGAGGATGATTCGGGTGAAATTTTAGGTATGCAAAAAAGCAGGTGGGGCGTTCATCCTGCTTGCAAAAAGCGAAAATTGGAAGGATAATATTTTACTCTGTATAAAGAATTAGTGGACGATGAAAGTAAATTTTTTGGCTACTTTAGAATGTCCAAGGAATGTTTTAATTCTTATTTTTGGAGTAGTTGGGTCTTTAAGGGTATAATAAGTACAAATTTACTTTTCAATTATAGCTATATTTCAACCTTCTTGGTCATCTTCAGGCGTTTTTTACGATGTTTTCGTTGTTTTCTTCCATCCTCTTCTATTAGCAAATCTTGACTAGCTAATTTACATTTGAGTTTTCTTTCTTCTTGTCCCTAATTTATAACACTTATTTTTTGAGGAGTTGGGTCTTTTAGGGTATAATAAGTACAAATTTACATCCAGGTTACCGCTTTTACCTGCCGTTTATTAATTTATTATGTTTTATAATATTTATTTGACAAATGTTAATTATATAATTGTTAATATTGATGTGATGTATTTTATTGTAAATGAGAAAATATGACGAACCAAAATGCGATAATACCTTTTTTCCAACATAATGAAAAAAAAAAAAAAAATCAATTTAGGCCTGAAGACGACCAAGAAGGTTGAAATATAGCCATAATTAAAAGTAAATTTGTACTTATTATACCCTAAAGACCCAAATACTCCAAAAATAAGTGTTATAAATTAGGGACAAGAATAAAGAAAACTCAAATGTTTTAATGTTTTGCTGAAGAAATTAAAACCTTGCCTTACAAAGAAGATTTCTAGATATCAAAACGTTTAGCAGTATGCCTTAGGTAAGTAATAAAAAATTATTATTTAAATGACGGGGTAGGGTGGGAGGGCTCTGTCCCGGCACGGCCCGGGCTCGTTGTAGCGTGGATCATCCCTCAACGAGGCAGTGCCGAGGCGGGGACGGGCCGGGCGCGTAAAAACAATGTACCCCAACGTTTTGCCACCGAGCCTCGGACGAGGCTCGGNAATATTTGAATAACTAACCTATCAAATGTGAAAATAATATCAACTTGATTTTTGGTCTACTAACTAATTCTGTACTCAGGATCATGAAAATCACATTGTCCACCATTTTTTGTGCGACAGGGCCGCTCTCCACCGGTTTGTTTTTTTCGAACGCCTATTGCCAAGCAATGTCCCGCAGACGAACTTAGCCGACCACATATTCTTAAAAGGCGCTAAAAGATTGACTTGTATACAAAATTCCAGCTTGATGTTAGTCAGACACTTTTTTGCACGCTATCTCCTGGACTATCCCTATTCACCTTAAAGAAATAGGTAATTGGTACTTAACCTTTTTTACTTACTTTAGCGAAGGTAACGCAAGTTTTGAATAGTTCTAAACAACGAAGAAACATATGTTATACATCTCCGAATTGTAATTCAAAGACAGAAATCTGTTTCAAACATTAGGGGAACATTTTTAACCCCGAGCCAGTATATTGCGTTGATCTGTCATTTTTAGGTCTTAAAAGCTGAACATCGTTGAATGAGGAATATACGTGATACGTAAGGAAGCTATGTTAATCTAATTAGTAGACTATTATATATGTAACTAAAATTGATCCCCAGGATACTGATCCAAATAAATATAAAATCCAAATACCACTCACTCCCATCCATCATATAGTATCTAGTATCTCCAGAATGGCAACAGCTAGACAGGCTCAAGACAACAGCTAAAGGGCTCAAATTTTGATGCAGGTGCTCCTTACCTAAGCTGCTCGCTAAGAAATATTTTTACGATTCACCATATTGATTCAATTATGCGGAATTCAACATGACGATATCTACAGAATCCATTACACTGCAACCTTAAAATTTCTACAGCTTGCTCCCTAATTTGTCACAAACTAAACAGCTTTTGTTAAAGGATTTTTCATTTGGCCATCTTGATTCAATACGGTGGCCATATACAGAATACAGAGTGGTTCAAAAGTCTCCCCCCCCCCATATCCTACCTAAGGATAATAGTTGTTCTTACATGTAATAAATCAAGAATGCAGAAGAACTTCAATGAAAATTTTAACGGAGAGGTAAAATTATTGTAATAAAGGTTCTTTATTTTTTATTTGGCTCTATTAATAAACACTTACCCATTAATATATAAATAATAAGTGAAAAACCCCAGCAGAAAATTATACATTTTTATTATTACTGGTCTTATATTACTTTGCTTTGTAAGTTTCATCGCACACCTATTTCCCCAATTTTGAACCATTTCCCGTCATTCAATGTTATCCAAATTTTGCACATAGAAACAACTAAGGTGAAGAATACAGAAACCAAAATAATAATAATAAAAAAACAAAATGGCGTCAAATTTATTTGCTTTTTAAGTTTCATCGCNCAACGTCAACAAAGAACATGAAATAGCGGTGACATCTTTTGCATTGACGGTTATAGCGGTAAAATAGTTTTGCAACATTTTTTTGACGCTTTGAAAATTGAATGCTTTTAAATAAGTACAAAAGGTGTGAACTAGCAAAAACAAAATATTTATTGATTTTGAATGGAATCAAGAGGTTTTGTACGTTAAATGCAAAGACTGTAGTAAAGCTCAGCTATAATATAATCAATGTGGAGTAATATCGCATCTACTATAAAAGAAAATCAGGTCTTCGATAAACAAGTACATAATGCTAAGTCTAGATTCTAGATCGTCCATTATCCACCATAATTATAAGACTCAATGATGTTTTAAGTTTACGTATCTGGCCAACGTTAAGACGGCCGTAATTTTACGTTTACCACAGGGACGCCATCCACCGCTATATTACGGCCGCTAGATATCATATCTATGCCGCTAGGCACCACTTGCCCAGGAAACCTTATCTTTAGGAATCACTGATCTGAACTTTTTAGAATCCATAAAAAAGTAAAAAGAAATATAAAAGAACTAAAAACCAAAAATATAATGAAGATCTATATACTTTCTAAGATTTAATGATACTAAAAATTATGTTAGTAAAACGAAAATCAAGTGGTCTGTCCAGGTATAGCTGGACTCCATGATCTTCCTAACTCTACACACGCCGGCGCTTATTTTAAAAAACCGGTTTTATCTTAATGAAGTTATTGTGGAGCGACAATGTCTTACTTTCTTACCTTAGTTAATAAAAAGAATGTATTTAGTTGTTTATACTTTTACGTAGGCATACATTGATTTCATTATAGAGATCTAGGATTCTAGGATCTAGGTCTTCCAAAGGTCACTGAGTTTGAAGGGTTTATGTGCCGACTCTTGGAGTGTTGGGGGTATCGTCAGATGAGTGCGTGTTGTTCTAGGGAGCAACATACAAGATTTTGTTCTTGCAAAAACAACATAACCTCGTCTGAATACGCCGGGGAAGTGTGACGTCACTTACGTAAAATAGTGTGTGTTGTTAGGTTAGCTGGCTCCAGTGGCGTACATAGGGG
>KZ652904.1:4272-15313 GCA_001010745.2 Gerris buenoi
TTTAATCTACGTTTTTATCAGTGTTTTATCTTCATCTGTGTATTTGTCCGTGTTATTTTTATATCTGTGCTTATTGTATCTGCTCCTTCATCATTTTTATTATATATACCTATTTCTTATTTATATAACAATAAAAGTCCTTATCTATAATCCTATTACATAAGTTTTTTCAAGCAAGAGAACTAAATTCAAGTTGAAAAAACGATGTTATAATTGGCTATGTTTATAACCTGGCTGATCGAAACTCGATGGGAGGGAAACAACGACTCCGTCCTCCGTCTCGGCGGGTCTCAGACAATATTTTGTTATCTATATAGCCCTCCACAAATAAGTATCCGCTAGCTGTGAGCCCACCTTTAGTCGGACAATTTTTTTTGCACACTATCTCCTGGACTTTAATAAAAAAATAATAATGGCATTACTTATGGAAATTCACAATGAAAATGAGTTTTATGACACTTTTTATCAGTCTTTAAATTACACACTTTATATAAAATATTAGATCGACATACTCGGAACTAGAAAGGTTTGTTTACATTCAGAGAGAGAGAGAGAGCAAGAGTTAGGTTTTATAACCTTGCACCAAGTAAACCTAACTTACATTGTATTCATATTTAATGACTAATCTACTATCTAATCTACTAATAACTAAACTATAAATGAGATAAAAACAGCACTCGTGCACTCCACAGATTGCTGTAACTTCTTAGTCTACGTTTAGTTAATCAAGGTTTAGCAGGTGCAACACTGATCCCTCTTTATGTAGTGTACATTACACAACATATTGATTTTTATTTGTTTTTTTTTTCTATAAATAAAAATATTCCTTAAAAATTCTTAACTAAAGTTCGTATGAACCGAAAAATAACGCATTAATTTGAATTCAAACTGCTGTCAAATTGACGCCACACTTAGATTTTAACAAGTTTAAAAATTGAAAAAGAAAAATATTTAACTGTTAAAATAAATAATTACAAATTAAAAGCCACACCCCACAATTTTGTTTCATTAAAATTTCAAATAAAAAAGTGCGGTTTGTATCATAAAGCCATGTCCAGACTTCCGAACTGAACAAAGGAAACAAAACCGAACATTGGTCTCTGCATATACTCAGTATAAAGTGCGTCTGCATATCCCAGACATGTGCCCAGTCTAAGATATGCAGACGCAATTTTACACTGGGCATGCGCAGAGACCAATGTTCGACAGTCTGGACACGACTTAAGTAATACGGTATTTCTTGTTAACAAGCACCTTAACTAAACAACTTTTTTCCTTCTATTTACATTTTGTGACTTCGAGGAAATTCTTGAATGTATCCATCATGTAGCTCAGTTTGTCCATCTGTGGGAGAATCGTAGTCCTGTAAACAGAAAGTCAATAATAACAATATTTAGTATAACTCATTAATAAGTAAGATGGACACTTTTAGGTGTGAAGAATACAAATTACACATATGAAGACGTTTTGTCAATTTCGTTTAAAAAGTATCAAATATACAGTGAAAACCTTTGAACACTAGACTAAGGAGACCGAAATATTTTTCCCTATTAAAAAAAATTGTGTTAAACGATGCATAAAAAACTAACCAATATTTTTTAACGACTGCTGATTGTCTCTTCTGCCTTTTAATATAGCTGGTGGAATATAACCCAGGTTATAGTGGGCACTCTAAAACAGACTGATGTTACATCTCTTCTGATTTCCGTAATTCCAACACACTTTGCAAAGTTTCCTCTTTTTAGCTAAGCAATGCTGTTCTGACGTCTTGGATGCGGGCGTCTCAGGAAGTGCAAGTGGTTCTTCAACAGAAGTCAGGCTTTCAATAATGCTTTCCATGTAATTAAAGGAAAATTAAAGGAATTATTCATCATTAGTTGCACTAGATGTATAGCAAGCTTTTGATACCACCTTAATGTCTTACTTTCAAATGTGTAGTGTGATAGCAACTGGTCTAATCTGTCAAATAACACCCATGAATCTGTTATAATAATTTAAGATAGTGCTTGGCTTTAGAACATCAAAACCTCTCTCAGTTGTAAACTCTTAAGTGGAGGTGGAGAAGTCGAATTCTGACGATAACATCAGAACATCGCGTTTATCCTTTCACTAACAGACTGTTACTCCATCCTCCATAAATTTGGATGTACTCTCTCCTCGTTAGAATTTTTTATTCGCAACTGCCGTTGGGTTACCTCTTCTATGAGCCCTTAACGTTCCTGTAGTGTAAGTCTTACTTTTCGATAAAATTTGAGAAAGACTGACACTATTGTAGTAGTTAACCATATATTATACTGGGTGCCCATTGTCTTTATATTCAGCAAACTGTGGATAATTTTATCCACATGTCCTTTACCACATAAATCAAGGTCTTTTGACACTGCGTAAATTGACATTTTCAACACTTGATGTTTATTCACAACATATTGACGGAAGAATAAACTCTCTCTCCATAACATTAAAAATTACCGATTCATTGATCCACAACTTTTTTTTTTTTGATAATAGGTGATTGCCATCTTGTGAAAATGATTCAATAGTGGTCGAATCTTTAAAATGGGGTCCAGTTCTTAGTCCCAGGTTTCTGTCTTCGGTGAAAAATAAGAATATTTTATTTCAAACTATTTTTTTATCTCCTAAATTTTGCTCCGAATAAGAGGAAGAAGTATAAAATTGGTATATCTCAGCACCTGGGGGCAAAATGAGTGGTTGCCCCCTAAGTCTACACTTGTACAAACCTAAAGTTCCAGGTTTCTGTCCAAAGCCAGCACCAGGTACAATACAGATGCCTGTGTTCTCAAGGAGTTGGAAAGCGTAGAATGCAGACGGACATGTCCCAGAGATTTAGCTTTAGCTATGGCCTTCTCGGGCAGTCTCATCTGCAATCAACAATAAGGTTACACGTAATCATAAATATATTTGTTTCTTAGTACACCTTAGGCCCTTCGCACACGGGTCGACTGGTTTGCAACTCGAGTTGGAAACTAGTTGCAAAATAGTCACATGTTTGCAACCAGAATAAAACCAGGTCCACACACAAGTGCAACTGATTTTAGATTAGTCGGTGACCTCTTTTCACATAGTGTGTATACAAAGATAGTTTATCATTCATTCTTGTCGGTATTTTTCATTAAACTTATATCTGCAACCACTTTGCAACGGGGAAGGACAGTCTCGCACAACCAGTTGCAAACTGATTTCATTTTGGTCGACCTGTGTGCGGACCCCTACCTTCTACCCGGGGTGTGTCACAGAACAGTTGCGTGTGTAACTAGTTTCCAACTCGAGTTGCAAATCAGTTGACCCGTGCGCGGAGGGCCTTATTTATTATGTCTTCCAACCCTAAAATCCTACCAAGACAAAACTTTTTTTTATCTTCATTCAAAAAGGTTTGTAAGATGTGACATAGTTTGGATTGTTGAATAAGTCAATGAGGTTTACTTAAGCTTTGTCAGTGTCAGAATAGTAGTTGCATCTTTATCATTTTTTTCAGTTGAGAAATATTTGAGAACCTCGGTACAGTTGTAAGAAGAGGTTTTCCCGGGAGGTTTTCTACACTCCAAGACATAGACCAGTCATGTGGATGCTTTGAACTAACAATGGTCAGCCCTCTATTGACCTGATACTGGATTGACAACACACAATCAAACTCTTCACACAGGAGTGAAGAGTTGGATGGTAAATCAAGTCTTCATGATTCTGGTATCATCCATTTCTTTATGGGACCACCTCAAGAGTATCGCTAATGGTGTTGCAAGCCACAACTTGCTGGCACTATCTCTTTATAAGAAGAACTAAAGGAGGATACTGACCTGAGGGAAGGCATACATAGCTCCCTGGACCTGGTTACAAGAGAATCTCTTTATAAGAAGAACTAAAGGAGGATACTGACCTGAGGGAAGGCATACATAGCTCCCTGGACCTGGTTACAAGAGAAGCCCTCCATGCTGTTGAACGTATCCGCTACGAGTTTAGCTCTCTCTGCCAGACTGTTGAGTACACTTTCCTTCTCCTTGATGAACAGGTCGTAGCTTGGGTCTCCCTTCTGTGGAGGCTTCACCACACAGTCCATCACAACCTGCAAAGAAACAATCACCATGGTGATATCAAGGATTCCTTATCATCATATTAAAACTAGATAGTAACCAACATAAAAGTAAAGGGTCTTAGATCGCTTATAGAGCTTCGTAACAAATGTAGAAACCATTCAATAGTTAAGAGCATTAAAATGAAAGTAGAAAATCAGAAAATTGTCGAACTCAAATCATATCACTTGTGTACTCTTGTATATACACACGCAACATTTATATTGGGTGCAAAGCTAGTTTTCATGAACTTGAATTTTTCGTTCGGTTAATTTTCCAGATTTTGAATTTGACAGTTTATTTGAAGAATGACCCTGTAAATTATGTAAGTAGTAGAGGTTATACTCTATGTTAACACTGAAGAAGATATAAAATGTCGTAACACAAATGTCAATTATTAATTTAAAAACTGGGGTGACAATATTGTTATTACTTTCTTCTAAGCTCTCTAGTCATAATTATGAATCTTGAACTTAATGTTATGACTTAAGAAGACAAGAGGGTTTGTATGAAATGACTAAAGGAAAAACAGAATATCATACCTGTGGTGGCGGAAGAAGATGTAGTCTCGTTGGTTGTGGAAGGTAACAACACGCCTGCCCTTGAAGTTAGGGTCGTAGTGAAACAGTGATGCCAACATACGAGCTACACTCGTACCCAGCCGAGTTGTGAAGTTATTCAGAATCACCTCCGGCCTGTGGCTTGTTATCGCCTCGTGGCTTTGCTATAACCGACATATCCAATCAAAGATTGTTAATTAAATAGTGGTTGTTTAATTATGTATAATTCTCTACAACTATGATTTCTGCCGAACCTGCAAGGAAATATCTGACCTGCAAATTCATACTATGAACAGCAATGCAACTTTAGTTACTAGGTTTGTTTCAACCCATTGTATTTGTACCGCCCCTTGTATCGTTCAGGAATAGTTCAAGACAGGTTTCTTACGCATGCCCTTGTACTGTAATAAAATCATGTCAGGTTGGAACGGGTTTAGGATTATAATTTGCAACGTATTAAAATCATCAAAGTAAACCTAACAGTTAGGGACCCTTCCTGTTGAAATGTGTAACAAAAAAAACTGCGCATGTCATACAAACCAGTTCTTGGTATTGTCAGAGGATTGTTTGGATGGTATACTGTTGGGCTTAATACTAACTGTCAAACTAGGCAAGTCAGTACTATTTCCCACTCATTTACTCACCCAGGTCTTCTCAGATTTGCAATGAAGTAGGGGGGTACATAACTAAAAGAGTGCACAATAAACGATACCTGAGTGGGTTAGAACAGTTTGGAGGACGGTACGAAACACTGTCACAAGTCAGGTATCTACCTATATAAACCAGGTAGAGTTCTGACTCGAAGAAATTTTCATGGCACGTACTAACCAAATTAGCCGAAGAATATAAGTTAGTACTTACAGCTTTTTTTTGCTACTCGTCGAGAACGTCTGAGGTGTCTGGGAGATAGATTTGCCTGATAGCTTGGAGGAATTCGGCCATCATATGTTCCTTATGGGCGCTCTTTCTCTTGCGCCAGATATATTCGAAAAGATAATCGTCGAAGCCCTTACTCTTACGCGACGAGAGTTGACGCTTCACCGCCCCCCAGGTGCCTTCGACGGTGTTCGAGTTCGGTCCACTCTCAGGGTCCTTAAAGGTGAGAGAACGGTTCACACTCAAGTTTTGATAATCTTCGTCCTGCAGGCAACGATAAGATTTCCAACAGCTCGAGACTATCGTTGTGCCGGGCCTGATGTACACCTTGATGATTTCCAGCAGAGTGTCCCTTCCTCTTTCCTCAACGACCCTGAAGAAGCAGTTATCAGAACCTCTCTCGATCCCCCCGAACACCCACTTGCCTTCGACACATTTACCCCTGTTAGACTTCCTCTTTCCAAGTTTCGATTCGTCGATTTCAACGATTTTCCCCTCCCCGCCGATAATCTGACTGTCGTTCAAACACGCCATCACACATACCTCACGGCAAAAACTCATCCAATCTGTGATAGTGTTGACGGAAACGTCTACTTCGATACAGATGGATTCCTCCGGCATCTTGTAGATCCAAAACTGGGTGATTAATAAGATTTCAGTCATACTCAAACGACTGGTACTGAACCACGATCCCCGGCGTAGAGAACGACGGGAATCGTGGGTACCGTCTGGTCTGCATCTCCACTGAAACCCGTCCGAAACGTCGGGCCTTTTCACTAGAATCATCGCCCTACCACAAGTAGGGCATTTGTACGAAGAACTGATTAACCCAGCATTCATACAAAACTCAATCACTTTATCGGCCCCACTTTGTTGTAATCGATAAAAAAATCCGCGGTTTAACACCATTTGACCCTCACCCTCCATGGTAATGATGAATGTAAGGAAGTGACAAACAAACAAACAAAACTACTCGCGATCTAAGGCACCTGAAGGAATGAGATGAACAGATGAAGGCTAAAGAAGGGCTACGAAGGGAAAGACGCCACGCTCACTGGGTGCTGAGAAGAGAGTAGGAGTAGGAAATAAAAGCACAAAGTACAAACAAAGCACATGGCCCTAGGCGTGGAAAGTGAGTGTGGAGCGTGGAGCGTGAGGAGCCATCCAGTGCTTATCAGAGTAGCTTACAAAAAAAGTTGTAGTAGCATTTTAGGAAATTTCTCTCTAGCACGTACAATATGAATAAGCCTTTTGACATACATAAATAAATGCAATATTTTGAATTCAACAATTTGTTCTGTTGAATTACATTTGTTTATAGATCTTTAAATAGAATTTATTATTGTCAATTTAATTATTTTTAAATTAGGTTGGTACTTCTGAATGCAGAATTTCTTCAAATCATAACCATATTGTAACCTTTCACCTGAACCTGAAGTAAACAACAAAAGTACCCACGTGAATTTCACTGTTTTTCTATAATCGTGTTAATTTTGTATAAATTGTATTTAATTTAGTGTTTGATATTTAAAATTATCATGGAAGTTAAGAAAAAGAAAATTAAGAAGGAAAAGGAAGAGGAGCAGGATGGAGAACGATGTAATTTCAACTCGGTCGTTCTTAACGACATTAAAAACAAAACTATCAGGCGACGGGAAGTTTACAAAATGCTTCTAAAGAAATCAAAGGTTTTTTATGCTTCTTTAGAAAATACCATGCTTGATAAGTTTGTTGTTAATATTCAATAATGGAGAACTCGCTTAACAATCACTCGCAACTATTTGGGACTTGGAGGCCGATTCTGTAACTTTTTTGATATATATCCACTTTGACATTATTTATCAAACATCGCTACATATCAAAGTGTTGTTATATAAAGCCGGCTTTACACCTTGCGATTTGTCGGTGCAATCTGGTCGGAACGATAAATCGCACCTATATATCGTAAGGTGTAAATGGAAATTGTATAACGATATCGGGGTTGGGGTTGGGTTGTTGATCGAATCAAAACTTATTCAATCTGTGAGATCGGCCGACAAATCGGTGCGTGTAAAGGGAGGTTGTACAACCTCCCGGCCAACCCCCTACGTAAAGTAAATTAGAAAGATAGATTGGGTCGGAGATCGGGGTAAGAAATCGGTGTGGTGTAAACACTCCCATGTTGCAACGATATATCATGCGATTTATCGTTCCTTCAGATTACACCGACAAATCGCAAGGTGTAAAGCCGGCTTAATGTAGTGAATCTGTAAAGTGATACCAGCGCTGTATATGGCCGTTTACCGAACTACGGATTTACAGCGTCCTTTTTATTGGCTATTTTGTAGTTATTTCTGTAAGAAAACAAGGAAAATGAATGAAAACAAACATAATTACGTCACTTTGTTTTGGTTTTTAGCATTTGATATATAACAACATAACCTGACGAATTATATCAACAACAATTTCGAGTTGCTATATATCAAACCTTATTTATCAATTTCTCCTTATACAACAGACAAAGTTACAGATTCACCTTGGCAGGTTGCGCGCGCATCTTCATAAGAACAATTTGATATATAACAACATGAAAAGGGAGGTTTCAAAGTTACAGAATCGGCCCCTTGATTAGTAAGAAGGGACCTGTTGACTGCCAAATTTTTTACTCAATATTTTTGGCTATTCTGCAGTTAACCATAAAGTCGAGAATGGCTTGGCATGATTTATACCCTTGTGAGATTATGACCTTTTGTCAAAACAGCATATTCGAGTGAGGCCCCGTCCACATTTCTAAGCTCCTCTTTAAAGTGACTTGAGTATTTAAATTTGCCTACACCTCTCTCTCTATTAACCTCTTTTCACCTTACTTGATCCAATTATCTGAAAAGCAAAGCATTAATACCCTCCGTCACTCATCTAGAGATGTGGAAAGTAGCTGATACTATAGTATCTGTAACAGCCCAATTACTACGTTCACACATCGTTTTGGAAATGGTTTTGAAAACGATCCGCTAGTTCAAAACACTATATGAACGGAGATCGATGGATCGTATCGGTTTAGATCCGCTCCACCAAAAATACGTGATCGGATCGGGGAATCGGAATTCAAAACGCTCGTGTGAACAGGTCGTGGAGGGGATCGAGATATCAGGTTATTTTATTCTTTTTCACTTTTCAAGTTCTTTACTTTTGTGAGCTTCCGTTTCTTTTTTTAAACTGAAAAAAACATTATTAAACAAAAGTTAAAACTATAAAGAACCTGTAAAAACTTTTAATAACTTGTAAATAAAAATGTAAAAATACACGGACTTATTATAGGTAACAAGAAAGAAGGTTTTATTCGTGACGTCACCATTATGATTTATCGAAAACAAATATTTCGATCACCTGTATTTTTTGTTGTAAGAACGCGGATCGTTTTTAAAACGAATTGGATCTGAAACACTTTCAAAACGATGTGTGAACGTAGTAAATGTTGCCTTGATTGGGATTTAGTTGAAGCAACGACTATTCAATAAATAGAAATTCTAAAATAGATTTATTGGTACTCCTGTAGATTGTTATTCCCCTATTAGTCCAGGAGATAGCGTGCAAAAAAGAGTAACATTGAGCTAGAATTTTGTGTATACGTAAATGTTTTGGAGCCTTTTAAGAATGTCATCTCCATGCGATCCGAACCATTGACAGATATATCGAATATGCATTTGGTTTCAGGGTAGATTTTGCTAACAACTACAGTTAGAATCTGTTCTGTTTTAACGTAGACTTAAATAGGCTATTTTGTTGCTTATCTATCCCCTTCCATTTATCACTTATTCCGAGTGTCGCTTACACGACCCTCAATAACACGACATCCTCAATTACAAGTGCAATTTTCAAATCCCCTTGAGATTGCCATTACACATAATGTTAAATTAACCTCTATAACATGACTAATTATTATCCAAACAACCTCAATAATTCGGATTTTTTTCCAATTCACAACATAACTCAGAACCTCTATAACAAGTCGTTTTGAGAAGTCAACCTCTATAACACGACTCTATACAGGAATGAGGTACCTTGAACAAGTCTAGACTTGAAAACCCTGCCCATTAACCTCTATAACACGGATAGCCAAAATAACCTTGATAACACGAACATCAACGAAAAGAGCACCTCGATAACAAGACTGCTTCCCTAATCCCCTTGAGACACTTCTTATCAAGGTCCTACTGTATACCTAATTAAGTGTTTTTATTGCCATTCTTATATCTAAATCAATCAAGTAATTGTATGTAAATTTATTACGCATCTATATCTGAAATAACATTATGCATACAATTTGAAAAGTACGTTTTTTAATGTGTGTTTATTCACCTCGTTATATTATATCAATATCTAGACTGATCCTAAATTTACAGCCAGTCTGCCTAAAAGGCTACATCTATATCTCTGCCCTTACATATACAGTCAGGAGAGAGGTAGCATAGCCGCGGCGGTTAAACCACCTCTGTTCGGCCATCACTGAATCATTGAGTGGAACGAGATGGGGTTCGATTCCTCGGCACAACACTCTGATTTATATGGCTCACTATTGATCACATCATACTCGCTTCGGCGGTACAATGTACATATGTATAATGTGTGAAGTGGCTGCAACTCTCTACCACGGGGCGTACAAAGGGCCTAAGTAATGGCCTAATTGCAAGGTTCGAACATGTGGTTCGTCCTACCCGATCTAGTAGTAAGTACTAGACTACTACTACTACATATACAGTCTGACCTCCTTATAACGAACTTCTGTACAGTGAAAATCTCTATGTAACAATTTTTTTTTTGTCCCATGGATTCTCTATACTAAGTGATTCTATATTAAAAGAAATTCTATTTAAGGAAATTTCTATAAAACAGATTTTTCTTCTGGAACCATCGAGTTCGTTGTATGGAGGTCTGACTGTATGGCTAACAATTACATTACTCTGATCCGTTAGTTACTAATTTGTTTTGTTCTTGTAGAAGAAGAAAGCGGACAGGAAGAAAAGACGGAAGGCCGGGGAGGAACCTCAAAAACCTCACACGATAGAAAGTCTGAGAGTTAAAGATGAAACGGTTCTGGACCCGGAGGTGGCTGAAAACGAAGAGAAAATAGAAGAATCCAACGTTGACATACGAACAGACGAGTACGAGAGCTACTTCAGCTGTGAATATGAACCAAAAGTTCTTATCACTTTTAATGACAACCCAACTAAGGTCAGTATATTTCACTCAAGGATCTTATAAACCTATAGGGATTGAGCACTAGGTGAAAAAAGTGTCGCCAAGAACTTGGAAAATCTAGTAGGAGAGATTACCTTTCCGCATGGTTATAAATGTAGAAGATCAAGAAGAATGAGAAAAATTCGATCAGGTTATGTTTTTCTCTTCCCTCACGTTTCATATTTCTCCTTGTTTGGTAGTTTGTGATTTCTCCCTTGCTTTAAGTTTTGTTTTCTCTTGTGTACAATTCATTTATTTTTTTAGTGATTTCGTACTATATTTAGCCAATCTTGTTTACTGAGT
>KZ652904.1:30171-43531 GCA_001010745.2 Gerris buenoi
GGTTCAAAATTGGGGTAATAGGTGTGCGATGAAACTTAAAAAGCAAAGAAATATGACTCCATTTTGTTTTTTTATTATTATTATTTTGGTTTCTGTATTCTTCACCTTAGTTCTTTCTATGTGCAAAATTTGGAGAAGATTGAATGACGGGAAGTGGTTCAAAATTGGGGTAATTAGGTGTGCGATGAAACTTACAAAGCAAAGTAATATAAGACCAGTAAAAAAGGGATAAATCTCTGTACAGTACAAGGATCTCGCCGAAACCGAATCTAAAAGTCGTGTTTTACCGTCAAAGTGGCCGCCCCACTCGCGGGAATATTCGCAGCTGTTTTTCCCACAGCAGTTTAGCGTGAAAAACCGCTTGTGTGGTTAAGCTAAATTGGGCTTAACATGATACGTACTCTCGCAGGGCTGTACGCATCCGGGTGCAAAAGCACGAACCTATTTACCGCGGCTGTAGAGACAGGAAGAGAATATTATATTATTCTATTCAATAAGGAAGAATATTCTATTCAAACACGTCTCTTTAAGACCGCTTTACAGTACTATATTATTAAAGTAACGAATGGTAATCTAATTTTTATATTTTAAAAATTAGCGTACATGTGGTGAGAGTGGTATAACAAGAATAAGTGCTTAAATGTATTGTAATAGAATGATAAATACAAATTCTCTTCTCAAAATGAATTTTTAATTTCAAAACCTACCATATAAATTTCATTAAAATCGGACGTGTAGTTTTTAAGATATGTTGGTGAGCAAAAAATTACCGACTCACAGACACGGAACCAAAAATGTTGTTAGATATGCATCTAGGGAGTAAAGTAAGGCATTATTCCCTGAGTGAATAAGTTGGTTCTTGAGGCGAAGCCGAAGAAACCATGATCCCTAAATCCTGAGGCAAAGCTGAGGGAATAACTGATAAGCTGTGGATAATAGCACTTTACTCCTGAGGTACATGGAATTGATAATAGCACTTTACTCCTGAGGTACATGGAATTGTTCATATCTCCAGTAGGGAGAAAAAGCATCTTCATCTATTGCACAGGTTTATTTATTATTTTAATAAATAACAATAATTATTATTACTTTATTTAAGAGATTAAATATTAAAAACAAATAAGAATTGCAATTAAAATCAAATAGAAGGTTATTTAGATGCAGGTTTAAACAATGATAAGCGCACATTACAAGTAAGGTCGAAAAAACAATGTCGCCAACCTGATTTCAACAACTTCACTACATTCATAGTCCTCATCCATCCTAGTCCATTCCTAGTCATTCATTCTCTAATATTTATAAAATAATTAAGTTGGCAATCCTTCTTTTTCTCCCTACTTTTTGAGTTCAGGTCTTACTTTAGTCCCTCTAAACTAATCCAAAATCATAACTCTTTCTCCCTACTTTTGTTCATCAGAATGATCACATTAAGAAGAATAAACATTGTGAAGAATAAAAGATCGATTTTAATTTTATTTTATACGTTTTGCAATTATTTGTACGGAGTATTTTTCTTAATGTTTGTTGTGAAGATGGTTTGCTAGTGATACACTTACCCAATGGACCCACCGCTTACTTCAGGATGAGCAATGTCAAACTCACTTCCGATATTAACGTAACTATTTATTTATTAATTTTTTTTTTTATTATTATTATTAATGCATTATTTATTTGTGGGTGTTTAAAGAAAGGAACGATTTTGAAGTCAGTATCTCTGAAGGAGGCATTTGATAGGTCTTTGGAGGGTTTAGACTAAGAGCAAGGAAGGGGGTAGAGGGAACAATACTATAGAATATTGTTCTCAAAAAGTGGTTCATTTTGCGACACCCCTATACTAAACCTCCCAAGCGGCAGTTTGGTAAATCAGTATCGATATCTCGATAAAAACTCAAATCTTTATGCTACACCCCTATACTAAACCTCCCAAGTGGCAGTTTGGTGAAACAGTATCGATATCTCGATAAAAACTCAAAATTTATCTGATGTCAGCTGATAAGGATAAGTGATATTTTCTTACGACATTTAATATTTTTATTTTTAATTCAGTTTTATTCATAAATATTTACTTTAATGTTTGTTGTTAACCTTATTAAATATCTATTAACGTCGTTAATAAACGTTTAAGAGTTCCTAAATATAACCAATAGCAATCCTATTTGAGTGGGGTATCAAATAAATGCTACTGATAAGGATTTGTTGACAAGCGTCTGTGGGGACAGAAAGACAAGGAATAGACCAATAAGACAAGTGACCACGTGTTCACTTTAGTTCGGATTGAGCTCGCTTGAAAGTGTTAGTTAATGGGGGGACCATAATGAACCACTTTTCAAATCGCATTACTCCCTTTACTAGGGATGGGCTAAACTATTAAATCTGAGTAATAGGTGACACCGCTCCAGCTCCGACCTGGTAATAGGTGACAATACCTATTATTTTATTAATAGGTGACAAAGTCACTGTCACTGAAAGGAAGTTCTACTACCTGCTACGTTTCTCTAAGGATCCGTGACCAGATCTGGTATTAGGGGCCAATACCTATTATTTTTTTAATAGGTGACAATGTCACTGAATAAAGATCCGTGACCAAACCAGTGACAGTGACAAGATTTAATAGTTTTAAACACTTGAATCTGAACCTCGAATGAATATTGAATATATACCTGGTAATATCAGGCTCTCATCGTCCACTATTTTTATTTTTAGCATTTTCCTGTGCTGATTTAACTCACGTAACTCAGTGGCGGCGGTAAGGCTTTGGGGGCCTCCCCGCAAACTTTTAGCGGGGTCTGCGGGCCCCTAATCGCCGCCACTGCCGTAACTTATACCCATCTCTTTTATTAATTTTGTCATTTAAACCTAATACAAAATATAATTCACTCCTTATTGCATTGGTTAATAATACATAAATATGGCAAAAATGAGTATTATTAAATTAAATAAAAACTAATACGTATCATCAATGTATATTGATTTCAAAGATTTATTTAAAACAGGTGGCATCCCTCATCCCTGTATACACCAGTTTATGTATGTAAAACAATTTCTGCTTCCCATTTGATAAAATTATTCATAAAATAAGTATAAGTAACGGACAAGTCGAGTAGAGAGAAGAGTTAAATCAGCACGAGAAAATATTAAAAAATGGTGGCCGATGAGAGCCCGATATTTCAAGGTATAGAGTATAGGTTCAGGTTTTTAAAAAAAAAAAAAAACTATTAAATCTTGTCACTGTAACTGGTCTGGTCACGGATCTTCATTCAGTGACAGTGACATTGTCACCTATTAAAAAAATAATAGGTATTCAAAACTTCATATTTAATATTTTACGAAGCAGGTATTACTGGGTATTAAGTATTTCTTATTTCCGTGACAGTGACTTTTGTCACCTATTAAAAAAATAATAGGTATTGGAATCCAGTTTCAGTATTCAAAACTTCATATTTAATATTTCTTATCACTTGTCACTGTGTGGAACGGATCCAGGTAGAGAGAGGGCTTTCTGCTAAGTAGAAAAGGTTACAGGCCAAAGGATTAAAGGATTACATGTAGGAAAAGGAACCTTCCCCACTAATACCACATGATATCACTCTTACTTACCCCCCACACACACATACACTTACATTAAACTTAAAAAGCTTTAGGGGCCGTTCCGTAACCAGTGACAAATTTAATAGCTTTAACTAAGTCACTGTCACGTCAGTAATAGGTGACACAGTTGGAACCCTATTATTTTACCTATTACGTTAAATAACGCACATCTCTACCCTTTACCTCTTCTTTGCCCTAAGGGTTTAGGCCCCATTTGACTGTCAATACTTAAATCCACAGTGCATTTCACGATGTCAGATTATCTTGACTGTGGGACTAGAATACGAGGTATGAGTATCCCCTTGATATGGTCATTATGGGCATCCCTTCAGCATTCTTTTACTTTCCACAGGGAAACTTATGGGCCTGAAGATTAGGTCACCGTCCTAAAGGTGGAAATACTCATGCTAGTTACTCGCACAAAAACATACAAGTAGCTCGTAGAGGAGTGCTACTGGCATGTGTACACATCAAATAGCATGCAAGTAAATTGCACGGGGTTTGATTTTTGTCTTGCCAGTGGCACAAGTCTAGGGGTGGGGGAACTGATAAAGCACGTGTAAACAGGCCTGCCAGCCCAAGTTATCTTGCTAGTTGGTAGCATGAGCCTCTCTCTGCCATTTCGGCCCCTCAGTCTTCCTTGGCGGGTTCTTTTATTGATTGTTTAAACTGCATTTCATTTAGTAGACACTGATTCGCTCCATGTAATTCTCTTCCAGCTATCCAATCTTTTACCCACACTCTTCGTGTCTTTTTTTTTATTTTGTCTATTTTTCAAATGTTTAAAAACACAGTTCTTTGCAAGTAAGAGAACAATCTGGTTAATTTCTCTCCGCACTGATTCATTTATAATGTGCATTGAAACACAATTAATAAAACTATCAAAATTAATTAAATCAAATACAATTATTTCACAATTTATTCCGGCCAAGAGAAGGCAAGAAACGTGTGCCTGCTTCAAAAATAGAACTGTTACTGGAATATGTATTGTCTTGCGCTAGTAGCTCCCACAAGACTGATCATCCGGATGGTACTAGCATGCTGTTTCACTGGCAAATGTACACAGCGTTTGCAGCATGCCAGCTGCTGACATGTTAGTAACTCGCAACTGGCATGCTTTTTACTAGCATGTGTATTTCAGCCTTAACACCTCTACCTTTAACCATGCATTATTTACTTTTCTGATCTCTTTTTCCTAACTTATAATTCTGTACCACTCTCAAAGATTTAATTTTTAACTATTTTGATTGCTCATAACAAGAATCATGCATAGTTTTAATTTTGTACAATAGTTTTGAATAAAAGTAAAAAAAAAAAGTTCAATTGGAAATTTGTTAAATAAGCTGAAAATTGTTACATTTAAATCTATTGTTGTGAGCTTGGTTTGAATTTGACCTAATATTGTGAATATTTTATGATGTGCATCACCCCTGGTTGATAAAATATACTTAAAAGTACTACCTACTATTTATAAAATAATTAAGTTGGCAATCCTTCTTTTTCTCCCTAGTTTTACTTTTTCCTCCCTACTTTTTGGAGTTCAGGTCTTTCTTTAGTCCCTCATAAGTAATTCAAAATCATAACTTTTTCATCGTTAAATAGTTACATCAAAAGTTTATTTGGGATGTGTCGGTTTATAGAAAAGCCACAAGGAGATAACAAGCCACAGACCCGAGGTAATTCTGAATAACTTCACAACTCGGCTGGGTACAAGTGTAGCTCGTATGTTGGCATCACTGTTTCACTACGACCCTCACTTCAAGGGGAGGCGTGTTGTCACCTTCCACAACCAACGAGACTACATCTTCTTCCGCCACCACAGGTATAATATCTGTATTTTCTTTACCTATCATTTCATACGAACCTCTCGTCTTCTCTGATGTTTAAATCAGAGTAAACTTATAATTTACATTTAAATCAAATTATAATTATTATTAACAATGGGAGACGGACAGAGAAAAATTGACTCCAGCGCCGGGACCTGAACCACGGGCCTCTTATATTTCCAGTATAGAAGCTGTAAAAGTGGTTCAAGTCTGGAAGGAGTCTATTTTTCTCTGTCTGTCTCCCAGTGTTAATAATAATTATAATTTGATTTAAATTAAAATTAAAACTTTCCATAGTATGAATACTACCAAAAAATTAAAAATTGAACTTATAATTTACATTTTCAGAGAAGTTTTAAACATATTAATAAGATACCACAAAAAAACCTTTACTTTTTGCAAGTAGTTGCAGCATAGTGCTATAAGGTTTTCAAAAATGTTTAATTTAGTTATTATAATTTTCTTCTGTTTTTTATAAGGGGAGTAACAGTGTAAAGAAGTACATTCTGTACTCCTTCCTATATTGTTACTCCCTTGTTTTTTTTTATAAGGGAATAACAGTCTAAAGATGTGCCATGTAAATTATACCTTTTTAAAAAGGAAATCAATAAAAATGTCATTGATGCAGTTTTCTTATTCTTATTTACTTTTGGATTGATGCTCCAATTGTAAAGTTTTTTAAGGGGCATTTGAAGATTACCTATTTTTAGGAATTCCAAAGGAGTAAAATCCATGTGTCTCTTATAATTTTTAAAAAGTTACAGACAAATAAAATATACTGCCAATTGTTGTAGCACATAGCTTCCTCACATCCTATCACGTACTTTATTGATTTTATGTTTTTAAAAGCCATTTTGTCTAATTTGTTTCATTTGGTCCTCCTTTTTTTTTTAATCTGTCTAAATTGTTTTGATTTTTTACATGAATTTAAGTATCAATTTAGCAAAAGTTTTAAGAGTGCAGATGGTTCAAATTAATCTGGAGCTATCTGCAGGTTACTTTTAATAAACCTTAAAGCCGGGTTTACTCGGGTAGAGTAAACAGGAGAGTAGAGTAGCGAGTAGAGTGCACTCTACTTCCCACTCTACCAATTTTACTAGCTACTCTACTCTACTGAGGGTTTTTTCGGGTTATTACGGGTAGAGTTACTCTACTCTCCTGTTTACTCTACCCGTGTAAACCCGGCTTAAATGTTTCATACAAATCAAATACGTACGTTTGAAGCTATAAGTGTAAATAAATTAATGTTCGTACGCATGTGGAAGAGAAACATATGAGCCCACAAGGTTAAAACTTATATCGAACCAACAATGAGCTAATTATGACCTACTGTACAATTTTCATCAAAATCGGACATGTAGTCTTTAAGATATGTTGGTTTGCAAAAATTAAACGACAGAGAGACATAGAGCCTAAAATGTTCCCAGATGTCTGAAACGGATTTCTGTCTTGGAATTTTTGAAATCAGAGACATAAAATATTTTCGTTCTTCAGAATGATCTCATAACTCATAACTTCCGTTGCCTTTAGTAAGGTTGGAAGCAAAACCTTTTTTAAAGGGTGTTTTGAAATTCTTTAAAAAAAAAAAAAAATGTATAACTATTGTCAGAGCGATTTTACGAGAGAATAATTTGATGGACTTTTTTGTTATCATTTTAGGTACGAGTTCACTAAGGACGGTAAAAGAGCTAAACTTCACGAGATGGGGCCGAGATTCACTCTGAGACTTGAGTACGTCCAGGAAGGCACTTTCGACTCCAAGTTCGGAGAGTATCAATGGATCAAAGCAAACAGGAGACACGAGCTTGAGTCTAATAGGAGGAAATTCCATCTTTAACACAAATATACCTACTCTGTTGAGGTAGCGTATATGTGGGGCATGACGTGTAGAAATTAACAAGTAAGGCGCGCTTCACATAAGTACGTGAGGTGATTATCGCTGGTTTCTGTACGATTAAGTTTAAATATTAAGTGTAGTAGTAGCATAATCTTTTTCCACACTTCAAGACCTTTATATTGATGTATAACATGCCATGGTAACTTAAAACTTTTTTAGTCGCCCGCCATATTGAAAATATTACGTGTGTTATTTTAATAGTTGCATATTCTTTTTCTACACTTCAAGGTCTTTAAATTGATGTATAACTTGCCATGGTAACTAAAAACTTTCTTTTTAGTCACCCGCCATATTAGTGTATAAACTCCAAAATGCGTCCAGTTGCATCAAACACCGAGATGCACCTGTGTGCCAAATTTTATGTTTCTAGCCATAGTACTTTAAAAATTGAAACAAGCCAACGGACAGATGACACCAACGGACAGATGGACAGACAGAGCCGTTATATAAGGTTTCTTTTTGTACTTTGTACAGAAACCTAAAAAAAAGTGGCACATATGATTAAAGTCTTTTCTCTAGATTGATTGGCAAAGTAACCTTTAATCCAATAAATTTTGAACAAAAGAATAGTTCACTTGGATTTAATAATAATAATAAAAAAAATAAATAAATGGTGGGTAATAAAGTAAAAGTGTGCCCAAAAATGCTCTAATTGTGGATACTTCTTCATTTCATAAGTTTTCTCTTAGTACATTTTCCATTTTCAGTCCTCTACTTTGAGACACAGCTGTATACAGGTCTATTTTACGAATCTTTGGTCGTATGTATATGTCGTAGATTAACTGGGCTTCGATGTAAGCGTATCTGGTTTTTCGAAAGAGTATGAAATGAACGAGTACCCATAAATAATGCAATTTATATCAATAAACAGGGAAAATATTAAATTATACACGCATTATATTTGTTGGGTTTTTCCATTCCTATATGTGATGCCCCATATACGCTTCCTCAACCACCTACTCTTTTATTTTTTTTTTTAAATATCCACAAAATAATTGTCTCTTTAGAATGGGTAAAGGGAAAATTTGTGTAATTTTTTTTTATTGGCAGTGCTTTTCATGTAATCCTTTTGTTGTTTTGTCCATCAGTTTTAATTCTGTACTTGAACAAAAAGCAATAAACAACATAACTTATTTTATTTATTTTAACTTAAGAAAAATACATTTTGTCAAATAAGTATTTAAATTTAGTACAGCTATCCTTCATATTGTTGATTTTCAAAAGCGTACCAATTCATTGTGTAAATAAAACAAAACCACTGTTTTTATGTTGTGATAAAAAAATAAATAAATTGTTAATAATTTTTATTGTTTTTGTTATTATGTTGGTACTTCTTTAGATTGTTACTCCCATGTTCTTTTTTTTAGAATATACAGTAGAACCTCGCTTACACGACCCTCAATAACACGAAAACCTCAATTACAGAGAGATTGCCATAACACATAATGTTAAATTAATCTCTATAACATGACTATTATTATCCAAACAACCTCAATAACACGGATTTTTTTCCAATTCACAATGTAACTCAGAACCTCTATAACAAGTTGTTTTGAGAAGTCAACCTCTATAACGCGACTCTATACAGGAATGGGTCAACCTTGAACAAGTCTAGACTTAAAAACCCCGCCCATTAACCTCAATAACACAACTGACAGCCAAAATAACCTTGATAACACAACTGATAGCCAAAATAACCTTGATAACACAACTGATAGCCAAAATAACCTTNCTCAAATAAAACAAATCAAAACAAATATTAAATATAAAACCATAACCTCCCTAATCTGTCAAACGATGTAAACAAACAAATAAATACAAAATGAGTAGCGGGAATTTCGAATTTATAGATATATAAACTTATATTAATACAACACGTGTTAAATTAATGCAACAAGTGTTAAATTAATAGAACACATGTTAAATTAATACTACAAGTGTTTACAACACATGTTAAATTAATACAACACGTGTTAAATTAATACAACAAGTATTCAATTAATACAACAAGTGTTAAATTAATACAGCACTTGTTAAATTAATAGAACAAGTGTTAAATTAATACAACACATGTTAAATTAATACAAAACGTGTTAAATTAATACAACACGTGTTAAATTAATAGAACAAGTGTTAAATTAATACAGCACATGTTAAATTAATACAAAACGTGTTAAATTAATACAACAAGTGTTAAATTAATACAACACGTGTTAAATTAATACAACAAGTGTTAAATTAATACAACANGTAACAGTCTAAAGAAGAAACAGCCAAAATAACCTTGATAACACAACTGATAGCCAAAATAACCTTGATAACACAACTGATAGCCAAAATAACCTTGATAACACAACTGATAGCCAAAGTAACCTTGATAACATGACCCTCAACAAAAAGAGCACCTCAATAACAAGACTGTTTCCCTTATCTACTTGAGACTCTTCTTATCGAGGTTCTACTATACATGACTGACTAAATAACTATTTGGACAAAGGAATATCCCACTTCTGTTATTTAAGGGGAGTAACAGTCTAAAGAAGAAAATTCCTTACACCTTCTTTAGATTGTTATTACTCTCTGTTTTTTTTATAAGGGGAGTAACAATCTAAAGAAGTGCCATTATGTTTACCTTTGTCAGAGATTTTATCAGTCGTTAGATCATTTTGTCTAAAATTGATTTAGTCCTCTTGAGTATTTTTGTGAGCGGTTGTTTGTAAACACGACTACAGTCTGTGCCAAATTAGAGTTAGTGTGTTGACAGCGCGGAAAAAACTAGCTAATGGGGTGGGGAGCCAATGAGAACTCAAGATCTGTCCTCTGGATAACTATATAAGAAGGTAAATGTAGTGGCTTTATTTTTTCCCTCAGAGGTTGGGCCTGATATGTGTGTCACTCGATTTCCCACACTGTCAACATATTAACTCTTCTTTGGCACAGACTGTAGATCACTTATGTTTTACTACAGTACGCTCGTTACTAGTTGTGACTTCTGACTCTCAGATTGGACACCTGAATGAGGAAAAAAATGAAGCCACTAGGCCTGTGGGAGGAGGAGGGGCCTGTGACATTTTTGTTTGCCTAGTTGGTCGGACCTTCTAGAATTTAAAATCCTTAACTCTCATTAGCTTCCCACTTTTTTTTTTTTTTTTTTTTTTTTTACTAAAGTTTTTGTAGGTATATTTAATTATTATTGAACAATTCATCAAAATGTATCATAAAAAAACTTCTCCTCAGCGGGGAATCGAACCCTGCCTCTCTTCGTCCTATTAAACTATTTTCTCAAAAACTAAATTTTTCCGGGGGAAAACGGCGTATACCGTTAGATTCACATTTTTTTAGATCTACAATTTAGAATATTTAAATACAACTTTTTAGACATTTTGTAAAAACCACTTTTTTGGACACAGGAGACCATCAAAAACATAAAAATACATCAAAATCTAATTTTCGCTCCATCACAATACTTTCTCTCTATAAATGGGAAAGTAAAAAAAAAAGGATAATAGGTACAAGAATAAATAAATTAACAGGCAATTATAATAATATATTTTTTACATCTTTTCTTTCATCTTATTTATAAGAAATAACAATAATTATTACATCATTTAATTCTTTATTTTAATATTACTTTTGGTTTATATAAATCTTGCTTTTAAAATCATACAAACTAATGTTTAACATTATATAGATCAAGGTTTTTTTGTAATTCAAGTGAAATCGTTAGTGCTTGGAGTCAAAATGAAGATGGAGTCACAAAGACACATAAATTGACATTTAATTTAATTGCCTTGACATTTTAAAATAATAGAAACTATAATAATTAAGGTAGTAGTGACAGATCAAGAGTAATAAGAAGGTAGGGTTAGCGAGATGCTGTCAAATAAAAACACTGTTTAAGGTTTAAGCTAACGTTTCGCTAAATTTATTAGCATCATCAGAGCAAAAGACAAAGTATAACAAAAATATTTAGATGTTGACTCTAAGACATGCTATAATAGAATGAATAATTTGTAGTTAAAAAATACATAGATATAAGAAAAGGGTAAGAAGTCATGTAGGTGGAAGATTAGCGGAAACAACAAGATTTTCTTAAAAACATAAAACTTTACCTAGAATTACAATGGTGGAAAAAATTTTTTTGGTGGAAAACCTTAAACAGTGTTTTATTTGACAGCATCTCGCTAACCCTACCTTCTTATTCTTCTTAATAGAAACTATGCTCTATTATTGTAGACTCAGAGGAAGGAAAGGGTAGAGGGAACAATACTATAAAATCTGGGTCTCAAAAAAAGCTTCATTATGCTGCACCCCTATACTAAACCTCCCAAGCGGCAGTTTGGTGAAACAGTGTCGATATCTCGATAAAAACTCGAAATTAATCTGATGTCAGCTGATAAGGATAAGAATAATCTGATATTTTCTTACGACATTTAATATTGTAATACAGTTTTCTTTATAAATACATATGTACTTTAATGATTGTTGTTAACCATATTAATTATCTAAAGGCAGTTACGTTGTTAATAACATGTAATAGTTCCTAGATAACCAAAAGCAATCTTATATAAAACAAAATTGTCTTCTAAAGCTATCACATCAAATTTTTCTCTTATACATTTGATATTTTGATAATAACACAATCAAAAAAAGCACAAGATGAGGTTAAAGGTTTTGTTGACAAGCGTCCGTGGGCACGTAAGGACAAGGAATAGACCAATAAGACAAGGACCAGTGACCACGTGATCGTGCTGTTGTCACTTTAGTTCGGGTTGAGCTCGCTTGAGAGGTTTAGTATAGGGGTGTAGCATAAAGAACCACTTTTCAAATTGCATTGCTCCGACAATTATTGTAGACCACAATTATTGTACTACTATTATTGTAGATTTATTTCACACCCTATCAACGGTTCGGGCCCTATGAACCAAAGAGCGACGGACAAACGAACACATCACCCTCGGCATAAGGGTTTTGAGAAGTATCTACAAAACCCTAAAAATCTATAGGATATATTATCATTGTAATTTTAATTTAAAAAAAAATTAATTAAAGGTATTTTGAAGATGAAGGACTGCCTTTTATGTTAAAAAACATAACTTCTTTAGCGTCGGTGAAAAATTACATGGAAGAAAAAACACATTTTAAATTAGAAAAAAAGTCACCAGGAAAAAACTAGTTTTTTTTTCATCCCTAACGACAAAACCTGCAAACCTGTTAGTTATGCAGTGATGCATTGACAATTCACCATATTATTTGTGACTCCATCAGACTGAAAAAAAAACACTGTTTCAAAAAGCTATTCAAATATTTGGAACATTTTGATTTATTGAAAGATATGTAAGTTAGTTTTCCAAGAAACTTAGTCGAGTGTTTTAACAGATTTTATTAAAACATAAAGAATAATTAAATTACACGTTACAAAACGACACTCAAATAAAACAAATCAAAACAAATATTAAATATAAAACCATAACCTCCCTAATCTGTCAAACGATGTAAACAAACAAATAAATAAAAAATGAGTAGCGGGAATTACGAATTTATATCTCCCCCTCTTCGGTCACTTTTTCGGGGAAATAAAGTGACAGCTTGCTGCTGTGAAAACAATTTGAAATTTTCTTTTTCTTTCCACAATCAATTTCGTAAAACAATGGTGAAATCCTCTTAAGAACTTTTAATGGTCCAATTCTTATTTTATCCATTTTCTTTCTATTCAATTTACTTGTGTTCTCAACATAGACTAGATCTCCAACTTTAAATTCATGTACCTTCCGATTTTTGTCGACTCTCTCTTTGTTTTTTTCGAAGTTAGTCATAGAATTTTAGTATGCTCTCGCTCTATCTTCAGCTAGGTTATTTAAGTTGTTTATGTTGATAGGACTAATACTTGATTGTTTTCCAAATAATAAATATGCCGGTTCGAAATTAGTTGAGCTGTGTATAGTCCTATTGTAGTCTGTAACACATTCCTGTGCTACTGTTGACCAAGCTCGTTTATCGCCACTATTTATCTTACACCTTATCCTATTTACAAGAGTTTGATTTAATC
>KZ652904.1:83062-94533 GCA_001010745.2 Gerris buenoi
CTGTCTTCCATTAGAAAGCTTTTCTTCAATTATACGAATTAGCATCATAAGAAATGGAAAAATAAATATCAAATTTTTAATCAAAATAAGTAGATAACACGAAAAATTTCAAGAACCTTTTTTTTTAAATAAAAAACAACACAATTTTATAATATCCTCAAATTTATACAGGTAAAAATAAAAATTAAACTTCTTAACATTTAAACTTGGACTAGGATAACTTTTTTAAAAAAACAGATAAACATGTAAGATTAAAATTATTTTTTAAATTACGGGATTTTATTTTGTTTGTAAATTCTTTTATAAATGTTCGACAGCCGAATTCTTACAAAATCCAACTTTAAAAGTAGAGGAGAAACAAGATTTTATTAGATATTTGAAAGATATATATCTTTTGTTTTTCATTTTTTTTAATTGTAAAAAATCGAACAAATTAATTGTGGTAAAAATAAGAAGTCCGCACGAAAACCAAAACATTAGTTTGACAGCAATCAGCTGTTTCTTTTTTCAAGTAAAAAAATAATAGATAAGATAATTGGTGTTTTTCCTTTTATTAAATTAATATATTTGTAATATTTAATTATTTAATATTATAATATATAAATTTTAGTCCATTCTTTATTTTTATTATAAAATTTTAGTAATTAAACATTAATTCTTGAAAACTTTGTTAGGTTACCAGCACTGTTGAAGAGCAAATCCATAGGTGAATAGGGTGAATAATTATTAAAAGAAAAGCTATAGACTGACTATAAATTAAAGGAGATTTGCCAGAGTTGACTTTTTTTGTTTCATCTAAGTATTAAAGTCAACTATTTAGTATTATTTAGTAACTTAAGCGAAAAAATAACTAAATATGGCTATAAAGAAATCAATTGTTAAATGACAGTGATAAGTCACCGTTTCGTTAGCACTACTTCTGAGTGTGCAATGGACTAGTATACAGAGCCTATTTCAAAATATTAAATTGGCAGTCAAATTAAATTAGATTTACTTAATGTAAGTCATATGGTGCCAAGAAATAACTTATTAACTAATGTCATTGAACTCCTTTTAATACGTCATTGTAATGACTACTAAGTAAGAAGTTTGGACTGATATTCCGTGCAATTTACGGTATAGTGCAACCGTGGGGCTTTTTAAAAAGAACCTAAATAAAGCCTAGTTGCTAGGTTGCAACTAGTGGTTCTTCCCACATGTCTAGTACTAACACTAGAACCTTACTTCTACTACTATGGTATATTACGACGACAAAAACATTTTAAATAATTTAATGTCTATAACAATATAGGAAACGGTAACATCGAGGCCCATTCTCATGTCAAATTATTGATTTAGTTGAAAATCGGTTTTAATTTCACATTAGTTTAACTGTGGTTTTTGGTATTAAGTATTAAGCTAGTAAAATGAATTTAATTTAAATTTCTTCGGTCTAGGTTAATATATAACATAACCTGTCTTCGGTCTATAATATATAAGATAACCTTTAAGTAGGTTAAACGTAGCCGTGAAGTACAGATACCATTGAAATATTCTACATATTTTCTATCTATAGTGGCTACTGTTTTTAATCTATCTCATTGTAGTTTAATCTATTATTTTCTTTTTTTTCATTCGTCGAGAATGGGCCTTTTGACCATGATGGACGTTCTCCAACTTTATATCTGTTTATAGTGTTTATTTTATAACGGGTGCTGATTTCCAGTGCTCCTAGTTAGTTTAATTATTTATCAGTTTTTTTTTATAAAATTTATTTTTTTACAACCGATATTAAAGTTTAAATTTGGAACCGACAAGAATATTCAATATCAGTGTCAGTTATTTCTTTTTTTTTGTACCAAGAAGTGATATTTTTTTTTTTTACAAATAAAAAAAATTTAAAGTCCGAATGTGCCTGGATTATAATACTACGATAAATGTCGGCGGTATTTCATCTTAGTTGATTTTTTTTTTCGTTTTGTCGAAAAAAAATAAACAAAAATTTCGTCTATCTATTTCCTTTAAATATGGTTTTATAGAAAATTTCTTTTTTAATACGGTTTCCTTTTTATTTTATTTGTATTTCCTCCGTTTTGGTGTATTATCAGTAGCGTTTATTTCCGGTTTTTACATCCGGCTTTGTGTTTTTTTTTTAACTAAATCCGTCGGGTTTTGGTTTTTTTTTGACAAAATGGTGAAAGAAAAGCCGGGATCAACTAGAATTTACGACCAGGACGGTTACCGAAGAAGAGCGGCTTGTATCTGCGTCAAAAATCAACAAGAAAACGAAGTAAGCTTAACAATTTTCTATTTCCTAATCATCTCTTATATATTTGTTGATAAAATATCCTTTTTTTTTTATCTCTTCAATAAGTGATAGGATGTCCAAACAGATGTCCATTGAAGAAAATATCTAACCTTGTTCCCGTACACTTGTATCTTAGTCATTTTTACAATTATTTATATTCAATTACATCGATAACTACCGTTTATTTGTTTAAATGTAATACTTTTAATGACTTTTCCTTGATCTGATCGACAATTATAAAAACAAATAATAATAAATTTGGATCATACCGTCCATTTTCACGGTATATTGGTATTCATTCTAATAATGAAATAAAAATTCCAAATAGTAATTTATTTAAATGGAATGTTTAAATATCTAAAGTTCCCCATACACGATCAAACTAGTTTGACAAGCAAGTTTGATCAAAAGTTTGACAAATAAGTTTAGTGCCCAGTGTACTCCACATCAAGCCATCCAACTCTCAGGGGGGGTTAAATATCTTATATACAAAATTTTAGCTTGATAATAAACACTTTTTTTCAAACTATCTCCTTGACTATAAGATGAAAGTGAGAAATAAGTTAAACAAGTCAGTAAATCAGCAGATAAGTCTGAGTTCAGAAAAGGGGTCTAGAAAAGTGGACGGGGCCTCGATCTAATGTACTGTTAGACATAAGGATATTATCTCTCAAAAGAATTAATTAATCGAACTAAGCAATTCCCTTCCTTAATACCATGTTGCAGTTTAGGCAAAAAGTTCACTGTTATGCCAATCCAAACACTACCATATGTATTGACATTGCTAATTCAACCCGTAAACATTATCAATGTATAATGTTAGGTGGTTTTTATGAAGGTAATTAAGTGTTGTGCACTCGGAGCATGAGACAATCAGTAAGAGTTAAATTGTAGTTGTTTGGGAGTGATATAAATGAACAGGAGGGCGATTCTGTAACTTCGAAACCTCCCTTATCATGTTGTTATATATCAAAAAGTTGATATGAAGATGCGCGCGCAACCTGTCAAGTGAATCTGTAACTTTTGTCTGTTGTTATATATAAGGAGAAATTGATATATAAGGTTTGATAAATAGCAACTCGAAATTGTTGTTGATATAATTCGTCAGGTTATGTTGTTATATATCAAATGCTAAAAACCAAAACAAAGTGACGCCATTATTGATGTTTTCATTCACATTTACTATTTTAACAATTTAACACTTGTAACTATTTTCTTCGACAAAAGTTGTTAAAATTAAACACCTCCTTTAAAATTTCAAGTTTTATAGATAAAAGAAATTAATTTTAAATTATTTTATTTTATTAAAAGATCTTATCTTATTAAATTATATCATTATATTAAACGATTTTAAAGATAAAAGAAATGAAAATCATCTAGTTTTTATTTTTATTTTTATACACCTTTAAAATCCATCAAACATTGAATAAAATTTACTGAAATTACTATAAAATGGCCAATAAAAAGATCGCTGTCAATCCGTAGTTCAGTATACGACCACATACAGCGCTGGCATCACTTTACAGATTCACTACATTATATAACAACACCTTGATATATAGCGAGGTTTGATATATAACGTCACTGTGGATATATATATAAAAAAAGTTACAGAATCAGTTCAAGTATTATGGGAGAGTATGTGAGCAAAATGCTGTCAAATAAGCTAATGTAAACATCATACCTCTGTATTGTACCACCGAAGTGAGTGTGGTATTGTAAGATTTAGTGGTCTGCTCGGCCATCACTGAATCATGAGTGGAACGAGATGGGGTTCGATTCCTCGCCGTGATGCTCTGATTTATATGGCTCACTAATGATCACATCATACTCGTTTCGGTGTTACGATGTACAAATGTATGATGTGTGAAGTGGCTGCAACTCTCTACCGCAGAGCGTAAGTTGAGTTTATGCCATTACATTTTGTAAATCTGACAGCTCATATTTGCCATAATTTATATCACCTTTAATTGCCTTAGGTTATCACATTACATTGATATTTTTGTTTGCCTAGTTGGCCCAACGTGTGGCCATCACTGAATCATAATTGGAACGAGATGGGGTTTGATTCCTCATTCCTCGGCGTGACACTCTGATTTATATGGCTCACTATTGATCACATCATACTCGCTTCGGCGGTACAATGTACAGAGGTATGATGTGTGAAGTGGCTCCAACTCTTTACCACAGGGATAGTAAAATGGGCCTAAAACATGGTCTAATTGCTATAGGTTCCAACAAGTAGTTTGTCCTACCTGTCTACTACTACTACTACTATCTTGATCTCTCATTGGCTCCCCTAGAGTTTTTTATTTTCCTGTGCTGTCAGTATAACTAAGTATATTGACATAACTATAGTTAAGAAGTGATTTCCGAACTTCGTATTATTACTCCTTCTTGGGCACTTATCTTTCTGCCTTTTTGTTGTTGCATGCAAGGTCAAAGTAGCACTCTTATCACACCACTCTTTTTTATATAGATCTCATTTATTATCCCCCCCCCCTGCTTTCTCTTATCAGTTGTGTATTTACTACGCATACGTGTTAAGTTGTCAACTTTTTTTTTATTTTGGGTTTTAGTCCTGATTTTTTACTCAACATGTTCATCATTTAGCAGCCCTCATCATCTCAACATGTAGCTGGTCTGATAGTGTAGGTAACTGTGTAAACAGGTCTGATGATATCAACATGTAGCAGACCTGATGATCAGGAGGCCTCATCGTTTAAACGTCGTTTTGTTTAAACCTCTTCATGATCTAACAAAATAAGTCATTACTACTTAGAGAATTTGACAGCCTTATAACAATTAAACTTAAGGCTTATTAGGTTTCTGTACAAAGTACAAAAAGAAACCTTATATAACGGCTCTGTCTGTCCGTCTGTTGGCTTGTTTCAAATCATAAACTACTATCTAGGAACATGAAATTCGGCACACAGGTGCATCTCGGCATTTGTGACAACTGTACATTTTTTAGAGATTTCACGCTNTTATCTGAGGGTCTTAATAACTACTGGGTATGTTTCAATTCTATTTTTATCTGAGGGTCTTAATAACTACTGGGTATGTTTCAATTCTATTTTTATCTGAGGGTCTTAATAACTACTGGGTATGTTTCAATTCTATTTTTATCTGAGGGTCTTAATAACTACTGGGTATGTTTCAATTCTATTTTTATCTGAGGGTCTTAATAACTACTGGGTATGTTTCAATTCTATTTTTATCTGAGGGTCTTAATAACTACTGGGTATGTTTCAATTCTATTTTTATCTGAGGGTCTTAATAACTACTGGGTATGTTTCAATTCTATTTTTATCTGAGGGTCTTAATAACTACTGGGTATGTTTCAATTCTATTTTTATCTGAGGGTCTTAATAACTACTGGGTATGTTTCAATTCTATTTTTATCTGAGGGTCTTAATAACTACTGGGTATGTTTCAATTCTATTTTTATCTGAGGGTCTTAATAACTACTGGGTATGTTTCAATTCTATTTTTATCTGAGGGTCTTAATAACTACTGGGTATGTTTCAATTCTATTTTTATCTGAGGGTCTTAATAACTACTGGGTATGTTTCAATTCTATTTTTATCTGAGGGTCTTAATAACTACTGGGTATGTTTCAATTCTATTTTTATCTGAGGGTCTTAATAACTACTGGGTATGTTTCAATTCTATTTTTATCTGAGGGTCTTAATAACTACTGGGTATGTTTCAATTCTATTTTTATCTGAGGGTCTTAATAACTACTGGGTATGTTTCAATTCTATTTTTATCTGAGGGTCTTAATAACTACTGGGTATGTTTCAATTCTATTTTTATCTGAGGGTCTTAATAACTACTGGGTATGTTTCAATTCTATTTTTATCTGAGGGTCTTAATAACTACTGGGTATGTTTCAATTCTATTTTTATCTGAGGGTCTTAATAACTACTGGGTATGTTTCAATTCTATTTTTATCTGAGGGTCTTAATAACTACTGGGTATGTTTCAATTCTATTTTTATCTGAGGGTCTTAATAACTACTGGGTATGTTTCAATTCTATTTTTATCTGAGGGTCTTAATAACTACTGGGTATGTTTCAATTCTATTTTTATCTGAGGGTCTTAATAACTACTGGGTATGTTTCAATTCTATTTTTATCTGAGGGTCTTAATAACTACTGGGTATGTTTCAATTCTATTTTTATCTGAGGGTCTTAATAACTACTGGGTATGTTTCAATTCTATTTTTATCTGAGGGTCTTAATAACTACTGGGTATGTTTCAATTCTATTTTTATCTGAGGGTCTTAATAACTACTGGGTATGTTTCAATTCTATTTTTATCTGAGGGTCTTAATAACTACTGGGTATGTTTCAATTCTATTTTTATCTGAGGGTCTTAATAACTACTGGGTATGTTTCAATTCTATTTTTATCTGAGGGTCTTAATAACTACTGGGTATGTTTCAATTCTATTTTTATCTGAGGGTCTTAATAACTACTGGGTATGTTTCAATTCTATTTTTATCTGAGGGTCTTAATAACTACTGGGTATGTTTCAATTCTATTTTTATCTGAGGGTCTTAATAACTACTGGGTATGTTTCAATTCTATTTTTATCTGAGGGTCTTAATAACTACTGGGTATGTTTCAATTCTATTTTTATCTGAGGGTCTTAATAACTACTGGGTATGTTTCAATTCTATTTTTATCTGAGGGTCTTAATAACTACTGGGTATGTTTCAATTCTATTTTTATCTGAGGGTCTTAATAACTACTGGGTATGTTTCAATTCTATTTTTATCTGAGGGTCTTAATAACTACTGGGTATGTTTCAATTCTATTTTTATCTGAGGGTCTTAATAACTACTGGGTATGTTTCAATTCTATTTTTATCTGAGGGTCTTAATAACTACTGGGTATGTTTCAATTCTATTTTTATCTGAGGGTCTTAATAACTACTGGGTATGTTTCAATTCTATTTTTATCTGAGGGTCTTAATAACTACTGGGTATGTTTCAATTCTATTTTTATCTGAGGGTCTTAATAACTACTGGGTATGTTTCAATTCTATTTTTATCTGAGGGTCTTAATAACTACTGGGTATGTTTCAATTCTATTTTTATCTGAGGGTCTTAATAACTACTGGGTATGTTTCAATTCTATTTTTATCTGAGGGTCTTAATAACTACTGGGTATGTTTCAATTCTATTTTTCAAAACAGTTTCAATGAAAATAACTAAAAATCTGCTGCAATGACCTTGAGCTCAAAATGTTTTGAAATAACTGTTTCCATGGAGTTTTGAATTTGAATACCAAAACAGTTTTTAAAACACATGAAAACATAATAAATGTTTTGGTATTAAAAAAAAAAACCCATGGAAACCGGAATTTCAAAACGTTTTAAGATCCAAGGTCGTTACAGCACATTTATGGTTTTTTATTGAAACTGTTCTGAAAAAATAACATGGAAACAGGTATTGCATTGAAAACAGAATTGAGACATAGGCAGTAGGTATGATAACCTGACTTAGATAACTAGTCTGGCAGTTTAGAGTTTTCAAAATTGTTGTGAAAACTCCTCGTTGAAACATTTATGGTTTGAAACAAAAACCCATTGTATTAATTGAATAACATCAAAACCTTTTTTTTGAGATAACCTTCGATTTAAAAATGGTTTCATGTTTAGTAGTAATATAATTATATTCTTCCTTCTCCCCCTGGGACATACTTAGATTAGATACTCCTTATTGCATTTATGTTAAATTTATTTTTAAAATATGTCTGAAGTATTACGAACTCTAAAATGTATAAGAACATTGAATTATTGTTTACAATAAAGTTGCTTCCTTAAGGTGAAAACACACGGTATAGAAAACTAGCGTATAGTTTTTACTATAGCTATAGTAAACTAGCATTTATGCCGACATGAGTTCTAGTTTTAGATGGCTATTCGTATAGTTTACTATCCTATAGTCGAATTATACGCTATACATATAGAAATATTCCTGTACAGAGGGTCCACACGAGAAGGAATAAAAACTATACAGCAACAACAAGTATAGTTTTGATTCCTTCTCGTGTGGACCCTCTGTATAGTAATATTTCTGTATGTATAGCGTATAATACAACTATAGGATAGTAAACTATACGTAAAGCTGACTAAAACTAGAGCTCATGTGGGCATGAATGCTCTTTTACTACACCTATAGTAAAAACTATACGCTAGTTTTCTATACCGTGTGTTTTCACCTTTACACAGCATCTATACAAATTATAGTGTATTGTTAACATTTAATTGAATGATTTTAGTTGGTTTCTATCATGTAGAGTGTAGAGAACAGATTAAGGATTACTTGAGAGGAGAGTTTCAATGTTATTTATTACTTTGCCAATCCAACAATTTGATGTTTGCATCAATGCGATGTTGTATTGTGAGAAATTTTGTTCTACGTTAAATTCAAGTTCTTTTATATCTAGTAGATTAATTTCTTTTAGTCTAGGAGACAGAGGAAGAAGGTGATGATAGTAAAACAGGGGCTAATTCTCACCTAGGGTGGCAAACCACCTAGAAACCCCCTGTCTAATGGTGGCCACACTCCAAGAGGAAATCCTCAAGGAAAAAGCCTACGGGATTTCCTTGGGCATTTTTCTACCGAACCCTCTCAAACTTTCCGATAAAAACTTTAAAATTCTCAAGTCCGGCTGTCGTCAAATCAATACACGCTGTATCTGACTAGTTCCGGCATTAAGGCTGATTTTTTTGGGGAGTGTTCAGGATTTTAGAAACAGCTGTTCAGATAGGTGACCTCAAGACCACCTCCAAACACGTTCGTGAATTCCTCTTGGTCTGGACTTATGAGCAGAGACCTTCAAAATGTAGCATTTATTTTTACAAAATGTGGCACTAAAAAGTGTTGCAATATGGCACTTATTTTGGTCAAATGTGGCATTTATTTTTCAACTTTCACCCCCCCTCCTTTCCATTGTAAAAGGGATATTAAATCGTGTAAGTTGAGTCATATTAACTACTTTGACCAGTGATAAGCTAGAGCTATAATCCTTAGGGTAGTGACACACTTCGCCACCTTGTTGATGCCACTTACTTCCGACTTCCGACACCTGTCTTGCCACTTTGGGCAGTCGAGTAATGGACCCGGAGGAGATAGCTGTGCATGCATATCATTTTGTTAAAAAAGGCGTTTTTGGGTTCATCAAATAATTTCAGACAAAAGAATACTAGTTTGTTTCATACAGTGTACCCCGTATCAAAAAGGACAGCAACAATTTTTGAATGTCGCGTGAAACTTTCAATGAATTGCTTAGAATATTGAAGAATAGCTTGACCAGTAAAGAAACTTATATGAGGGATGCAGTAAGCCTCTGATTTGATTTCCCCTAGATTTGATTGAAGGAGTTGGGGCTGAGTGGCAGTGGCTTGGGCTTGGGTGGCAACGTCTGACGGGTTCAATTGAAAACAATGGGCTGACAAGGTGGCGACTACAATGTGGGACGGTCGACCAGGTAGTGCCACACCAGATATTCTCATTGGTGATCGGGTAGCACCACTCGAGTAGCGCTACCTGGATGACGAAGTGTGTCACTAACCTAAGATAGGTATCCCTCACGTCACTTGGGGAATCCTCACCACCTTGGAATCCAGCCCTGCAAGGGGGTATCCATTACAATATTAGAATATTTCTATTTTTTTTTCTCAGAACTTGGCCCAAATAAGGCAAAATGTGGCAAAAAGTGTGGCATTTTACCGAAAATCGGCAAAATGTGGCTTTTTAGTATGGCGCCATGGCAAAAAGGCATTTGAAGGTCTCTGCTTATGAGTCAAGTAATCCCTCTTCGTGTATGACCACCTTAAGTGATGCTTTTCATCAGTTATTATTGTATATTTATTATATTATTTGTTTCTTCTTAATTCGAATGGTATTTAGTGGGTTAACGGAATACTACACAAGCTATGTGTTGTTTTAGGTGCTGCTGGTGACATCTTCTAGACAGCCAGACCAGTGGATAGTTCCGGGAGGGGGAGTGGAACCGGAGGAAGATTCGAGTGTTACAGCTCTGAGGGAGGTAGTCGAGGAGGCCGGAGTTAGAGGAACTCTGTCCAGGAGTCTCGGAGTGTTTGAGGTACGTAGCGACACTTTACTCCCGTGTATTAAACCAGGTGTAACCTGGTGCAAGTGATTTAACTGAAACCAGAGTTGCTATTTGGAAGTACAGTAGAGTCTCCCTAATCCGGGTTTGACGGGACCGGACCCAGTCCGGATTACCGAAAGTCTGGATTAAACGGAACCAGTTTAAAAATGTCTGTAAAACAAGCTTTAGTAGAGTAAAACTATTAAAATCGAGGTTTTTATCGTAAAAATGACTTCTATTAGTCTCTAAAATATGCCTGTACAAGGTAGGTATAACACTATTTAAGTTAAGGGCTTTTCTGTCACCTGTCTGAATATCAAATGAATTATAAAAATGACTTAAATCTATTAACTTTTTGACTTAAATCTAGGACTTTTTGAGAAACAGGCTGTGTTCCGATATGAATGAAATTCGACGAGCGATAATCATTTCACTAAAAGTTAAGACATTACACTTTGTCGGCTTGGCGTAATTTCATGGAACTGCGTTGAGCCGCCGCTACATGTTTCTTAAAACCCTCTCCCGATCTCAGTCACATATAATTTTATTTCCTGGAATACACTACATATCTTCAGCCCTACATTTCTATGGAACCGAAAGAGATTTATCAATGTTCTTACTTATTCTTAATTTCTTCTGTTTATTTTTAACAAAAATACCGGGTATTCCTCGTGTCGGAATTTAGGAATATTGAAGGAAATAGGAATACACCTTTAAACTAAGTAGGAACCATTTTAAAGAAAAAAAATCGGGTACGGGGTACCTCGGAACTTTTCCTCACTTCAGAGGCCACTAAAGTGGCCTCTCCTGCTGCTTTGCAGCAGGAGGAATCAGCATTAGACGTATTTATTATCATTCTTAAAAAAAAACTTATTTTTTAAATCATTCAAATTACAATTATCAATATAGCTCCCGTATAGCTCAGTTGGTAAGAGCGCCTGTACGGAAAATAGGAGGCCCGTGGTTCGAGTCCCGGTGCGGGGGTCTATTTTTCTCTGTATGTCTCCTGTAGTTATTGATAATTGTAATTTGAATTATTTAAAATTTAATCT
>KZ652904.1:117254-138354 GCA_001010745.2 Gerris buenoi
TTTTTAAAAACTAGTCTTATTTTTTTTTTTATTTTTTTTTTTTGCTTATCATAAAAAGTATTGATTTTTCACATTTCATAGATGTGAGATTTGTGTGATTCTTGGTGTTTTCTAAACTGCTGCAGAGATCATTCGCAAGAGAGTCGCTCATGATGCGTCATCAGAAACTTGTGTTCAAGTTACTAATGAAACAATCATGAGCAACTCCTTTTAGAATGATTCACGCAACAACTTCAAAGCTTGTGGGTTTACACAATCTTGAAGTATTTTATTGTTACACTAGTATCTGACTAGTATTTCGGACTTCGATTGATTCGGACGAAATAAATTCTAAAGGTCTGATGGTTGATAATAAAATAAGAGTTGCTATAGATGAGAATATTTTATTGAGAGCTTCGAGTCAGGCAGCAGAGCAATATCAGTAAAATTAAAAATTTAATTTTACACTTCTGTTTACAAAATATCTAAAGTCTTAAAAGCTTGAATACATAATAAGTATACAAATAATTGTTAAAAATATGAATGTCTCGTAATGGCTGGACAAGGAATGTAAACGTGATATTTACATAAAGGAATTGTGTGATCCGGCATTACGATAAACTTATTGTTCGAATGACTAATGAAGGATCTAGATAAAATGAAGCTATAAGAATGAATACAATGGTTTTTTATATGAAAAATATTTTATTTTTTGTTTGTACAACGACTTTTTTATAGTTGAAGATTCTTGGATGATATTTTAGTTTTCATGGTGGTTCGGAAGGGGGGAGCGGTCACTCGGAGTCTGTTACTTCTTAGCGGGGAGACACTGAGATGAAGATGATCTATGTACAAGGTGTACGGGGGATGCGATGCGAGGTCGCGTCGAGTGAGTTGCGCTCCGACTCTCCGACCCAAAGTCAGTCGTACCAGTTTGACGTGTTTCCGTTTGACGATCCGTGTCGAGTTCCGTGAAGGGACGATATGAGTTTTGATCTAAATATTAGATCTTGTGCCGTTTACGCGATGATAGTTTTCACATTTTACAGGATTAAAGTTGTAAAAATGATAAAATATTTATTTAAAAAAAAAAAATATTTTCTTTAAGAACGGCATCGGTCGGTGCCACATTTAGGCCGACGGGGCCTTCTCCTCGGTCATCGTGGTGACTCCGCTGGCCACTGACTGAGCGTCATCAGAAGGAGGTGCGGCACAAGAAAGGCTCGGGTATTTCTTGTGCAGCGCTGCCTTGTATTTGGGATGGCTGCGGACATAACACACGCAAAACAAACAAACAATTATTAGAAGTTATTATAATAATTTAAATTCGATAAAGAATAAACAGTATGGACCATGGTAAAAGGTATCTGATATGTTTATTCGTACAGATCGTGCATAATTCTGAATGTAGTGAAAGAACGAAGTCTACCTGATGGCGTATACAATAGGGTTGAGCGCAGAGTTAGCCTTAGCGAACACAGATCCCCAGATGGTGAACAGTGGGGTAATCTTAGCAGTCTCAAAAATTCCAGCGTAGTTAATGACGAGGTAAGGAGTCCAGGCGAGGAACCACAGGGAAATGGTCATAAGGGCGATCTTGGCCAGTTTGGCTTCGGCGGAGGTGTTGGCGGCGTCAGCGGACCTCAGAGATGCTACGTTCATCTTCTTGGCTTGTTCCCTCATCCCTCTCTCATGGACGGCAACAGCCTTAAAGAGAAGCGCAGTATAATTACGTCTATGCTCGACATTATAAATTTATGAATAATAACACCTGATTTTTTAAAGTTTTCTTTAGGACTTGTCGTCTTTTCAAACAAGAATTCTGTATTTCTTCGCGAGCAAAGAAATAAGATTTACCTTCACAATGAAGAAATAAGCGTAGATAATGGTCATGAGCGGGATGAACCAGACGAAGAACGAGTAGACGAGGATGTAGCTGCGGCTGAACCAGTCCTTGCTCAAGTAGTCGGTTCCGCAGGCGGTCATGTTACCTTCGGGTACGTACCTGTTCCATCCGACCATGGGAAGGATGGTCCATATCAAGCCGAAGCACCAGATGAAGAGGATCCTAAGAGCGGCGCCCTTGTTGGTCATCGGCTTGGCAGAGAGACCCTGCAAGGAAAGTCGGCATTAGTCATGGTACCGTAGAACGACGATAATATTTACTGTCATTACCTATTTCAGTTCCTATCATTCACCTTGACGATGACATTGTATCTGTCGAGGGCGATCATGACCATGCTCCAGATGGAACCACACCCGAAGATGGAGCCAAACATTCCATGCAGTTCGCACTGGAGTATTCCTGCACAAAGGATCAAACGAAGAGGCCAATAACAAAAGATGAGTTTTAATCTAAAATGTTTCTTTGAAAATACAGTAAAATAATCCTGAATTGTACCATTTGTCTGCAAGCCACTGTCTGCATACAGAGTCTACTTTAGAACGTAAACTCTATATGCTTAGTTAGCTTTTAAAACAATACACATATTGTGTGTTATCTGTTGTTTTGCATCATTGCTGGATTTCTATGGTGCACGTATATTGAATATGTTTCTCGAAATTTCTTAAAAATGTTATTATCTTACCCAAGACCCATGTCTCGTAGTAACAGCTGATAACCATGGCAGGTGCCATAGTCAACATCATCAAAAAGTCGGCGACAGCGAGGTTAACGACTAGCAGGTTGGACGGAGTTCTCAGTGACTTGGTGGTGCAGAAGATGTTGATCACCATCCCGTTACCGACGAGTGAGATCACTCCCAGTACTCCCATGAAGAGCCCAAGCAGCCCGTGCCACAGGGGATTCATCGGGGGGAACTGGTACCTGGAAACACATACCATTCTACATTCCTTTCAATCTCTCTCCCAACATAACAAAACATTTGGTGTTTATGCTTTAGTGGTTTGATCATATTTATTCGGAGTTTCATCAAAATAACTTCTACCGCACAAATGAAAAGAAGTTTCCATAATTGAATCACACCAAAAAGCATCTAGTGTGTGAGCTCTTAACGTCATTAAGATAATGGATAACAGATAAACTCATCAATAAATTTAGTTTTTGAACCTTTAATGTTATTTGACATGCATTACTTCCATGAAAATGGAAGTATGGTGATCTCTCCAAAACGTGATTCCAAGACCTCTGTGAAAGAGGGGTCTTTCAAACCCGGGGATATCATTAAAATCCGTTTCATGAACATATATGTCTGTGCAAACGTACGTTCGTTCGGATCTTTAAACCTTTATAACATCGCTTCAAGACATCGAATTGAGACGTGGTTTGCGGAATTTTTTAGAACTTATGTCGGAAAAAACTGATGGAGCAAACCCGTAGCTCACAACGTTTCGGAGCTACAGTCACGTAAGCACGCAATCGGTCTGTTGACGATAAGTTCAGTAGGCTTTATTTGATTTATATATATATATATATATGTGTCCTGTTTGGTAGATGGTAGGTCCTGTTTGTACCTATACTTTTTAAGCACAACCAGACAAACAGTTTGGGAGATATTGGCATTTTAGTGATTTTACTTCCATGAAAATGGGTGTAAATTCAGAGTTCTCTCTTGCTCTCGTATTGACATCACATTTCACGAAATCGTGTGTGGGATTTCCATACCGGTACTTTTATGAAGCTATTATACGTTCCAATACCTATCACTTATAAATGATTAACACCAACAAGATGATACATTAGTAGATTGTTCCTTCTAGTTTGAAATTCTTGATTAGTTAGGTCTGTTGAGGAAATGAAACATCTCACTTTTGCGATATTTTGATCGCTCGTTGGATAATTCTCAAGCTTACATCGTCATTGTTATTGTCATATAAAAATTATTTTAGGTTAAATATATCTTATAAGCCTCAAGTATACGAGGCCAGTTTACAAGCTACAAGCCGGCGAGTAAGAAGCCAGCGAGTCGGCGAGTGCGCTAGTTGTCGTGCCACACGAAACTTTCCACTCGCTCATCGCTCAGTAGCCAAGTGGCTAGCGTGTAGAAACCACGTGATACTGTGACTTTTTCCTGTTTGTGTTGTAAAAAGCTGGTGAGTGGCTTGTAAAGTCGCCGGCAGATTAACTTTTTCCAGAGCTTTTTTAGTAGCAGGTAATGAAGCGAGTGCATCGAGTACACTGGGCTAGTTTACGAGCTGCTTGTATAAAAGCCGGATTGTAGCTTGTAAACTCGCCCCGTGTACTTGAGGCTTTTAGACATTGAATTTTACATAAATACACCAAAACAAGACATTCCTATTTCAAACTTAAAAGTTCCATATATATACCGTTTGACGTTGACTACTACAGTTATTTGTTTATTGATTCATCAAGAAGAGAGTTTGAAGAAGGTGTGCCCCAAGGACCAAGGAGATCTTCTCTTCTATTTGTATTTTTTTTATTATTAAATGAGAATTTGTTTTAATTTGTTTACCGACGACGTTTAATTCTTACCAATGAGCGTCCACAAGATGGAGAAGTTCGGGTAGAACCTTGTCCACGACGGTCTGGTTGCCGAAAGCACTGGAGGAGCCTGACCCCCATGTGAAGGCGGCGTATGAAGGACCTGTCAGAGCCATTTTCCTGAAACCCACTAACTCATCAAATACTGATTCAACTCAGTCAATTAACATTTACATCTATCTATATTGTTAAAAAAGTTTTGTAAACAAATGAGTTCAGTGAGAGTGATATATACTTAAGTGTGTGTGAGAGAGTTTAAGCGGCTTACACACATGTGAACTTGGTTCGTACGAACCAAGTTCCCATGTGGGAACTTGGGGGAAAAGAGGGAGCTTGAGGGTAACATACTGAACTGTGTGTAGACAGAGTGAGGGAGATATATTCGTCCGAGAAGAGGGTTAAAGCGTGTAAGGCAGAACTTGAGAGTAGGTATATTAGAATGTCAGCAAGACAAGGAAAGGGATAATAGTGCGTATACCACTACCTCAGCCACTCTCCTACTTCCCTTCTCCCTTACATAACTATGCACACACCTTGCAAAAAAGATAGCTAAATCAGTCCTTTCTATAGCTAACGTGATATTTTACAGCATGTGTGTTTTTGTCATCATTGAAACGAAACATGAGATCAATTTAAATCCTTTACTATATACCTTAAATTATATAAATGCACTGAACTCGCTAAAATCTATTCTTTCTGTGATGTAACTTTTTTTTGTTTTTTTATTGAATGGGACAGATTTGACTAGTTTTACCAGAAAAACAGCTAGGAGAGCTCACACTCACACTGTGCGCATGTCAGGATCGAGTTCAGGTGTTTCCATAAAACACCTCCGATTCAGAATTTAGTGTATCGTATCTGGATCTAAATCGTATTCAATCTGTATTGAATTTAGGTTTCCATGGACAATGGACAATTTGAATCCAGAAACTGTAATCAATCCGTATTAAAACATCATGAAAGCGTAGTAATTAAAGTGGTAGGAAATTTAAAGTATTCAGCACTAGTCAGCAACAAGGTTATATATAGAACAAAATAGTTGTTTCTATCGTTCGCACTGAGCCTTTAATAGCTATGTTTATATTATGATGTATTGAAAACGCTCGCAATATGGTTAGTGTTCACATGACCGTATTTAATCAGTTTTTGGAAATATTTGGAAACAGCTCTGACATCATTAGAAAACAGCTGATTTTGACACGTGATAATTATGATGGCTGTGACAGAAAGTTATGTTTGTCGTTGTGTCAGATTATCGAGGGGAGAAACATAAAACTGCGCATGCCCTAATACGATCTCAATAAAGTCAGGTGTTTATGTGTAACTGAAGGTGTGTTCAATACGATACAGTACAGACTTTTGGTGTATCGACTTTGAAATGAACTAGATTGAATATGGCATACGTTTACATGGAAAGATACCGAATTCAGATAATTTTCAATACACTATGTAAACGCAGCTATTATATCAATATCAATTTGGATTTTATACAGGTTAAATAAACAATTCCCACTTATTTTAAAACGCGTCAAGACATGAATGAGAATTAAATGTTGCATAGTCCAGTAGATTTACACAAAGTGATAATTTATGACAGCGGTTCCCAAATTATTTTACTCTTGGACCCCAAGAAATCCTGTTTGAGTCTGCCATGGACCCCATGCCCTAGCCAAACATCTTTGACAACAAATATTTAGTAATATAAATATAGAAACACTATCATCGTAATTCATTGTGAACGGTAAACTCGCTTATCTGTTACAAGTTTATCGAAATTTGGTTCTATATTTCTAGACAATTTTGCACATAACTCGTCCTCCAAATTGAGTAGCCATTACTTGATTCATTTATTTTCCTTGAGCAGTGATGAAAAATATTGCTCACAGAGGTATGTAGTTGAATGGAATCAAATTTGCAAAGTACTGTTCCCAAGCCATGACAGTTTGTCCATTAAATCTTTTTCTTTCTTACTTTCAAAGGGCATGCCTTCTTTGCAGGAGACAAATCCCCAATCTACGACTTAGTTCTATCTGAAAAGGGAAATTATTCACGGATAGTTGCTGACGAGGCATGATTAGTCGAGGTTCTTCTTTTGATAGAGCCTTTTCTGTGACATTCCAAAACCCATGACAAGTTTTACCCACATTTCCACATATGAATTATTTTTCCCACTATGCTAATTTTAAAATGGTTGCTTCATTTTTGTCCTCAACATAGAAACATTTTAGCTCCTTCCAATTTGGTATTTAGATCATTGAGGTAGTTGAAGATTGCAGTTGATGATAGTTGAGGTGGTTGGATACGCTAATTTTTTAAGAAACCCCAAATTCTATTGATTTTTTGGAGAGAATTTTTCAGAATGCTTGGATTATGTGTACTGGCAATTAAGAAAAAACAATTTCTATATCAAAACAATGTTGCTGCTGCAGTTTTGCAACGTTGCCACAGTGCTTTTGGTCGTTTATGTTATTAAAACGATTCTATTTAAGTACTTTATTTGCATTTAATCTTCAACTTAGTATGAATTATTTTATAACTGTACAATTTGGTCATGGACCCCCAAAAAATAGGCCGTGGACATCTGGTGGTCCAGGCACCCGTGATTGGGAACCGCTGATTTAAGACAACATCAGTAGGATGAACCGGAAGCTTGGCAAGTGTACCCATGTAGTAGAGGAGGAAACTGTACACTGTACCTCTGTTATTCGAAGACTTGTTGAGGGAGTGAAGGTTGAAGAGATGCTGGTTAATGAGTCTGGTAGCAGTGGCCAGGGGTTTACTGGAAATGAATCCACTTCGCTTCTTCTTCAGCGTCTCCAGACTTTCCTGCGACGATCTGCCGAACACTTCGTCCTCGAACCTCGCCTGCGCAGAAAACTTAATGTGTAAACTACAATAATCCACCAGAGTTAAACCAAACAACAAACTCAACACAATTGTTCACACACAATTCATTAGTATCATTTCCTAATCATTAGTGGGCCAAACTATTACTTCTTCTCCCAACAGCAATTTTCGATTTGTATATATTTTTTTTACAATGACTCTAATAGGTCAGGAGATACTGTGCAAAAAAAGTCTGACTAACATCAAGCTAGAATTTTGCGCATAAGTAAATCTTTTGGTGCCATTTAAGAATATGTGGTCGGCTAAGTTCGTCTACGGGACATAGTTTGGTAATAGGCATTTGAAAAAAAGCAAACCGGTGGAGAGTGGCCATGCCCCACACTTTATGGTGGACAATGTGATTTTCATGATCCTGAGTACAAAATTAGTTAGTAGACCAATAATCAAGTTGATGGTAGTTTGTGACTTAATAGGTGACTAGTTTGATTTGGAGTAATATTTGAATAACTAACCAAGTGACTAATATTGCTGTAATAACTAACAAAAATTAACTACCATCAACTTGATTTTTAGTCTACTAACTAATTTTGTACTCATAATTGGATCATGAAAATTACTCTATTCACTATAAAGGGTGGGATATGGCCGTTCTCCACTTTTTTTTTTTTTCAAATCACAACATTCTAGCTTGATGTTAGTCAGACAATTTTTTGAACGCTATCTTTAGACTATGAATAACTAGCCGTTATGCCCGTGACAACGGGCAGAATAAAATATGGTCAAAAAATTTTAATAGATATTTACTGTTTAAATAGTAAGTTTTATGCTAGTAGCTTCAGTGAAAAGTGGTGCTCAGTGGTAGAGGACCCGCCTCATGTGTTGGAAGTCACTGGTTCAATCCCAGCTTATTGCTCATCAATTTTTAACGTTATAAATCATTTAGAGGCGAGTCGTCGCCGTTGCCGTCGCCGTCGCCCGTTGTCGGGACACTACTCGATTATATAAAATATTTGTTAAATTTAAAAGAATAAGCCGGCAGCCAAGTCTGACCACAGGGTTAAGTAAGTTGATAATAAAATAACTATTGAGACACAGATGGAGGTAATCCAAGGGAACTAAATGGTATTTCAAAATTCAGTTTAGCTTTAGAAATGAATTCAAGAATATGTTTTCACTAGTTTCCCACAGAAGCATAAAGGGATTTTTTGTAAATAATAGATAAATAAATAATAAATTTATTAATAATAAACAGTGTTGAAACTAAGAAATTATCTGTGACTACAGACTACTACTCAATAGTAAATTTGTCTCAGTATATTGCATTCTGAGTATGATACTCGAATCAGCTCTTCAAGCCTAACAAAATGAGCCATGCTTCGCGACTTTTCTTTGATTTGCCATTTTTATGACCCATGGAAATTGCTAAACATTTGCCTAATGTACTGTCAAAAGACCAAGTGACTGGTCCTTTGGATATCCCATGAACCAATGGACAAAGTGGTGATACTTGGGTTGCCTTGAGATATAACAAAAGAAGAATTGAAAACTCTGTTGGGATGTGGGATGGGGGAAGGGGCTCACCGTGCTAACCTGCTGTTGGAACCTTGTCTTCCTGTGCTTAGGAATGGGAGGTTCGTGGAGAGATCCCCTGGATCCATGAGGGTCCGGTGTCTGGTGGGGCGGTGTATCTGGTGGGGCCCTCACGAAACCACTGGCCGACTTCTTCACTCTGGCAACCTCTCCCGGATTCACGTACAAAGTACTGTCTTCAGTCAGGTCACCCTGCATAAACAATTAGTTCATTTACAAATTTAGAATTAAATGCAGTTTTAGTTGAAGAAATTGTAAAGTTGGAGGGCTTTGGATCCAAACGGATCATGAAAATCCCTCCAATTCTATGAAAACAAAATACAGTAGAACCTCGCTTGAGACCTCAATTACAAGTGAAATTTTCAAATCTCCTTGAGATTGCTATAACACATAATGTTTAATAAATTTACCTCTATAACGCGACTATTATTATCCAAACAACCTCAATAACACGGATTTTTTTCCATTCACAAAGTTACTCAGAACCTCTAGAACAAGTCGCTTTGAGAATTCAACCACTATAACGCGACTCTATACAGGAATGGGTCAACCTAGAACTGTCTGCACTTGAAAATCCCGCCCATTAACCTTGATAACACGACCTTCAACAAAAAGAGCACCTCGATAACAAGACTGTTTCCCTAATCCCCTTGAGACACTTCTTATCGAGGTTCTACTGTAATTTTAAAGTAACACAAGTACCATGGATAAATAAGAGGGCTTTAACAACAATTAGAATAATAAAGATAACATATAATGTTGGCCTGGTGTAATAGTGTGTGGTGCAGTGAAGTGTTCGAGTCCGTTTACAAGAGTCCGTCTGATGTAGAGGGAAAGACTGGAATTAGGTTTTGGGTATATTGGTGCGGGGATTGGTGCAAGTGCCCTAGTGGACGTGGACATATATCTTAAGGTTACAAAGTTGGAAGGTTAAGTTTATAAAAGGAACTAACTTGGTCCTAAAGGAAGATGTCTGGTTTTGAGCTACATATAAGCAAACAGTTTTTGATGATTTACAAATTTATACAACTGAGAGAGCTCTACCCAGACAGATTGTCACTGACCGAGATACTTCATTTACCAACAAAACCTTTGAACATTTCTGCAATAATAATAGTGTTAAACATACATTGATTTCTTTTAAACGTCCACAGAAAAGCGGGCTATTGGGCTCATTTCTTGCGCTCATTCCAGTACTGACAATGAATTCTGATTTCGGCTAATCCTCAAGATGGAATGCAAAAGTTGGAAAAAGAAAATTTAAATTTGTGAACATGAACTCAAGAATGTAATTAACAAACCTAAGGGATTTCCTCCCTCCTTTTGAGGCTGTATATGGCTTTAATAAGCCACATTTTACGGATGGGCTCTTCGATTTTAACAGATTTAAATACAAAGTCATCACTAGAGTTCGGATCGATATGCACTTAAAAAACTCAATATATGCATATGAAAAGTGCGAAATATGCAAATAATATATGCAACTAATCCTGAAAATATATGCACTAAAATATGCACTTATTCCAAATATATGCACTCAAATATGCAACTATCCCAAATATATGCACTCCAATATGCACTTATCTCAAATATATGCTCTTATTCCTAATATAAATATATTATATTTTGTATAATATATTTTAAAATCAATGAAAATTTACCATTATTTTACAATGAATTTTTAATAAATTACTTAAATTTAGGAAACAGTAAGAAAATTTGTCTGAACTACTAAGACTTCCTCTAAAATTGTAATCTTAAAATTTCGTCTGCGGTCGGAAAGAACCATTTTTAAACGTGAAAACGTTCTTTCAATACAACGTCGCACGACACTACTGGAATATATTTTAGGGCAGCGACGTCAGCTTCTANTAAGAGGAAAGTAAGTTGGTAGTTTTGAGGATGCAGTAAGTACTTTAAGAGGAAAGTAAGTTGGTAGTTTTGAGCATGCAGTAAGTACTTTAAGAGGAAAGTAAGTTGGTAGTTTTGAGGATGCAGTAAGTACTTTAAGAGGAAAATAAGTTGGTAGTTTTGAGCATGCAGTAAGTACTTTAAAAGGAAAATAAGTTTGTAGATTTGAGCATGCAGTAAGTAAACATAAATGGACCCACTTGTTTGAAAGTAAGTAGTGAGTAAGCCCCAGCACAACACAGAACCTTGTTAGTACCATTGTCATCATATATGGACTATTCTCAGCCTTGTTAGTACCATTGTCATCATATATGGACCATTTTCAGCCTTGTTAGTACCATTGTCATCATATATGGACCATTTTCAGCCTTGTTAGTACCATTGTCATCATATATGGACCATTTTCAGCCTTGTTAGTACCATTGTCATCATATATGGACCATTTTCAGCCTTGTTAGTACCATTGTCATCATATATGGACCATTTTCAGCCTTGTTAGTACCATTGTCATCATATATGGACCATTTTCAGCCTTGTTAGTACCATTGTCATCATATATGGACCATTTTCAGCCTTGTTAGTACCATTGTCATCATATATGGACCATTTTCAGCCTTGTTAGTACCATTGTCATCATATATGGACCATTTTCAGCCTTGTTAGTACCATTGTCATCATATATGGACCATTTTCAGCCTTGTTAGTACCATTGTCATCATATATGGACCATTTTCAGCCTTGTTAGTACCATTGTCATCATATATGGACCATTTTCAGCCTTGTTAGTACCATTGTCATCATATATGGACCATTTTCAGCCTTGTTAGTACCATTGTCATCATATATGGACCATTTTCAGCCTTGTTAGTACCATTGTCATCATATATGGACCATTTTCAGCCTTGTTAGTACCATTGTCATCATATATGGACCATTTTCAGCCTTGTTAGTACCATTGTCATCATATATGGACCATTTTCAGCCTTGTTAGTACCATTGTCATCATATATGGACCATTTTCAGCCTTGTTAGTACCATTGTCATCATATATGGACCATTTTCAGCCTTGTTAGTACCATTGTCATCATATATGGACCATTTTCAGCCTTGTTAGTACCATTGTCATCATATATGGACCATTTTCAGCCTTGTTAGTACCATTGTCATCATATATGGACCATTTTCAGCCTTGTTAGTACCATTGTCATCATATATGGACCATTTTCAGCCTTGTTAGTACCATTGTCATCATATATGGACCATTTTCAGCCTTGTTAGTACCATTGTCATCATATATGGACCTTTTTCAGCCTTGTTAGTACCATTGTCATCATATATGGACCATTCTCAGCCTTGTTAGTACCATTGTCATCATATATGGATTATTTTCTGCCTTAAATTCATATTTTCTAGAGAAAAATTCACCCAATTACATCGTGTTTGGAAGGGCTCTCGACGTCGTCTTGGCTCTAATTTGTTGATAAGCTTCGGAGGACCATAGTTTTATTGAGGTAATATCTAGATAATGTTTCTAAGCACAGTAAACAACCTACTTACAGTGAACTCATCGCCTCTTGACGATAAATCAAAGTTACAAATTGAAAAGCTAATAAAAACTACTTAAAATTGCGTTTAAACAGTGACATTTTATTACTCCATGAGATTGAAACATGTAAACACCAATTCAATCAAATTGCTCATGCCATTGTCGATGGAAAATGAACTAGTTCAACTTATTAAGCAATCAGATTGAATGGCTCTACGGAAACATCAAATATAACTGTGTAAACAGCTGTTTCCTTTTTGATGTTTCAGCGGCATACGTNTGGTGTAGTCGTTGCATTTGTACAGATGCCGACCTCCCTATTAATCATTTGTAGATTCCTTCCATTTAATTGGTTCCCCTAACGATTCAACAACGGTAATTACAAACAGGGTGAGTTAATCCATGGGAAAACAAGTTGGTTCAACAAATATAGTCTTCAAAACGGCTTTAACCTGGAAATGAGTTACTTTTGATATTGCCCAAGAGGAAACTGTACATCAGATTCGACTTGAAATGACTGGTGTAGTCATCGCATTTGTACTCATGCTGACCTCATTATTACTGTGCCGAAAGAGATTCAGCATATTAACTGTGTGTACTTCTGTGTGCTTAAACACATGCTTATCCAATAGAAATGATACGATTCAAGTGAATTTAAATTTGATTAAGAAACAAAGATTTTATTTGGCACATAATTAAGTTCAAAGTCCAGATTAATAAATTTGATTATTTCTATATTACCTTAAATTTTTACGGACTCAATGTCATTGCTATTTTCATAGTAAATGCCATCTAATGTAATTTTGCAGAGAGAATATAAATTTATCCAGGAAATGACTACAGCATACGAATCCTTAGAAAAATAAGACAAGGAAATGAGACAATTTCAATCTGAAAAGGAGTAATTGAAAAAGATATTAAACTAAGAACCAAAGACGGGGTAAGAAATGGAAGATCTCTTACAGAGAAAGAAGGCTATGGAAAGCATGATAAGCTAATGAGGTGATTCATAAAATGAGTTAAAAGAAAATAAACCTTTTTGTAAAAGTCATATAAACAATTAATGCATTAATCTCAATAAAATTTTTATTCCAACCAAGCATTGAACCATCCACAGGATCGTCACGGGCTTGCGCAATGGATAAAACAAGTAGTAGGAGCGAGAGAACTAAGAGAGAAGCATGGTGTCTTTTGTAAAGAGAATATTGTTTTCGGTGTTATGTAATTTATTACTTTTGTAATTCGGACTTTTGTTATTCATTATACGTCTTTCTTAAAGTTATTTATGGGGTGTTGCTACTTTCACGAGCATTTAGCCTTTTAGAATATTGAATATTAAGATAAACTATGGAATGATAATAATAGGAAACCAAAATTTTGGATGGAAAGATAGAAAGTTCTTGTCGAGGGACTACTTAAAACAGGGTTTAACAACAAGAATTCAAAAAGGCGCTAAAAAGTAGGTAACGGAAATACGATAAATTGGTGTTCCTTGGAATTCACGAATAAGGACGAGTGAAAATTCGTATTGTTAAGGAATGGAGTGGGTTGATGACGCTACTTAGTTACCTGCGAGTTAAAGATAATCACATGCGAGATAAAGGTCGTTACCTGCAAGTTAAAGGTCATGGCATGCGGGTTAAAGGTCGATACCTGCGATTTAAAGGTCATCAAATTCGAGTTAAAAGTCATTACCTGCGAGTTAAAGGGCTGAGTGTTGCAGGATGCGAAACTTCCAGACGAGTCCACAGGGATTTAAGAAAAACAAATCTACCACACAAGTTGATTATAAAAAGTATTATAACAGGACCCATTCGACTTGCTGAGAAGAACTAATTCCGAAGTATTGTTCTTATCAAGAGAGTTTCAGGAACTTAACTGGAATCATATCTAAGTGACGAGATCAAATTCGAGATTCTCTGAGGGATATAAGGGTGTTGCCCATCGACATCTACTGTGGCTGATGGTATGCGAATACAACATGTTAGTCAGCTGAAGGTTGGAACAGGTTTTATCTATGACGTCATGAAAGAATCATCTGATTATCAGCTGAGCATTGACAAAAATTTTCTCCAATGTGTCAAGAAAGAAATGGAACCCAGGTATTTTGACTTCTATAATCTTTATAGGAATGACTGAAGTGTGTAAGAAATCTTCATTAAGATGTTTAGTTTTGCAAACAGAACATAAACTAGAAGATTGAGTTTTAACTTCGTATGGTTGGCAAGAAGTAGTAGGAGCGAGAGAACTAAGAGAGAAGCATGGTGTCTTTTGTAAAGAGAATTTTGTTTTCGGAGTTAGGTAATTTATTACTTTTGTAATTCGGACTTTTGTTATTCATTATACGTCTTTCTTAAAGTTATTTATGGGGTGTTGCTACTTTCACGAGCATTTAGCCTTTTAGAATATTGAATATTAAGATAAACTATGGAATGATAATAATAGGAAACCAAAATTTTGGATGGAAAGATAGGAAGTTCTTGTCGAGGGACTACTTTAAACAGGGTTTAAAAACAAGAATTCAATAAGGCGCTAAAAAGTAGGTAACGGAAATACGATAAATTGGTGTTCCTTGGAATTCACGAATAAGGACGAGTGAAAATTCGTATTGTTAAGGAATGGAGTGGGTTGATGACGCTACTTAGTTACCTGCGAGTTAAAGATAATCACATGCGAGATAAAGGTCGTTACCTGCAAGTTAAAGGTCATGGCATGCGGGTTAAAGGTCGATACCTGCAATTTAAAGGTCATCAAATTCGAGTTAAAAGTCATTACCTGCGAGTTAAAGGGCTGAGTGTTGCAGGATGCGAAACTTCCAGACGAGTCCAACGAGCCCATCTCCCTCTGCTGACCACTCCCCATCAATTTCATCTCCAGGCAGACGGGGTTTTTCATGTCCGACGTTCCGAACGACATTAGATTCTCTGCGTCCACATCTTCCTTATAATCCTAAACAACAATGCAACCAACAATCATTTGCAGATTAATTCCATTTAATCGGATACCGCAACGATTCAATAGCGGCAATTAAAAAAAGGGTGAGTTAATCCACGGGGCAACAAGTTGGTTCAACAAAAATATAGTCTTCAAAACGGCTATAAACTGCAAATTGGTTACTTTTGATATAGCCCAAGACTGTAAATCAGATTCGACTTAAATGACTGGGTGTAGCCGTCGCATTTTTACTGATGCCGACCTCCCTATTAATCATTTGTAGATTCCTCCCATTTAATTGGTTTCCCCAACGATTCAACAACGGTAATTACAAACAGGGTGAGTTAATCCACGGGACAACAAGTTGGTTCAACAAATATAGTCTTCAACACGGTTTTAACCTGCAAATGAGTTACTTTCGATATTGCCCAAGAGGAGACTGTAAATCAGATTCGACTTGAAATGACTGGTGTAGTCGTCGTATTTGTACTGATGCTGACCTCCCTATTATGCCGAAAGAGCTTGAGCATATAAACTGTGTGTACTTCTGTGTGCTTAAACACATGCTCATCCAATAGACATGATATTCAAGTGAAATCACATTTGATTAAGAAACAAAGATTTTGTTTGGCGCATAATTAAGTTCAAAGTCCAGATTCATAAATGTGCTCCTTTCTCTGTTACTTAAATGTTTTATGGACTCAATGTCATCAGTCATCACTATTTTCATCAATGCCATTCTACTGTAATTTAGCAGAAAGAATATAAATTTAAAGAATATAAAATGTATCCAGGAAAGTGACAGCATACGAATCCTTAGAAAAAGAAGACAAGGTAATGAGACAATCTCAATCTAAATCAAATCAAGGTAAGAAATGGAAGATCTCTTACAGAGAAGTAACATAGAAAGCATGGTAAGCTAATGAGGAGATTCAAAAAAATGAGATAAAAAGAAAGTGACCTTCTGCAAAAGTCCTATAATGAATTAAGTTGCATTCCTCTAAATAACATTTTTATTCCAACCAAGCATTGAACCATCCACAGGATCGTCACGGGCTTGCGCAATGGATAACACCCGTTCCAACCCGACTTGTGAGTGTTTCGTAACGTCCTCCAAATTGTTCCAAACCACTCATGGATCGTCAGAACGTATGATATCAATCGTCACATATGACAACAAGGAAGTATGGAAGGTTCCCTATCTGTTAGGTTTCAATGAATGTTTTTTAACAGGTTTGTTTCAACCAAACAGTGGCATTGGCAGTCCAAGCGCAATAGATAAAAGCTGTTCCAACCTGACTTGTCACAGTGTTTTGGTAACGTCCTGCTAACTGTTTCAACCAGCGATGGGATTGTTTGCGAACTGTTAACTGTTCCGTCGAAACGATTCTCTGCTCTGACAATACCAAGTACTGTTTGAATGACAGGCGCAGTTATATCAATCGTCACACATGTCAACAAGAAGGTTCCCTAACTGTTATGTTTCCTTGAATGTTTTTAATACGTTGCGAATTATGGTCGTTCCAACTTGACATGCTTGATTAGCGCATGCGTATAAAACCGGTACTAAACGATTCCCGAACGATCTGTGGGACGATACAAAGGAGGGTACAAATAGGGAGGGTCGGAGGGTACGAACAAACCTAATATCTTTACAAATGCTTTATTCAAAATTATTAAAAACGTCTTCAGAGGTTAGATCATCAATATAATTCATCGGAAAAATAAACAGTACTTCTTCAGATTGTTACTTCCCTTATGTGTTTTTAGAATACAAATGAATCGAACTAAACAACTATTGAGACAAAGTTATATTTCGTCCAATGTACTTTGGGTCCAAAGAAATTGTTATAGGGTAGGCTATAAATATTTCTTATCATAAAATAGGAATATCACACTTCTGTTTTTATAAGAGGAGTAACAGTCTAAAGAAGAACATTCCGAGCATCTTCTTTAGATTGTTACTCCCTTCTGTTTTCTTTATAAGGGGAGTAACAATCTAAAGAATTGCGGTAAATAAACGTTAAAAAGAAGCGAAAAAGGTATGTGTGAGCTGCTGAAGTCGACCTTATTATCTTGTATGATAAGATAAAGCTTATCTGTGGCATTTGGCAAATTGTAAAGTACCAGACCACAATCAGCTCTATCAAGCTAACTACTCCGTCCGAACTCTTTAATATTAATAACATCCCAACCTTATCCCTGCTCGTTAAAATGGACATTAACCCCGAAACATTCCTATAANCGATATTAACAACATTGATAGGGTAGTCTAATATGCGCCTGCGCATCTCAGACTGGGCATGCGCAGATACCAATGCTCTATTCTTTTCCTCTGTTTAGTTTGGTTGTCTGGACGTGGCTTTTATCTTAATCGCATTTAACTTGACACTATTTTCTTTTATTTCTCAATTTCCCATTTCGTTTTTCCGGCATTCAATATTGAACATTCCAAGTAATTATGTACAATAAACTTCCCTACAATGGAGAGACCGTCTTTCATTATTCTGAATCAGTTATTGATTGGTCAACTTGTATATAGAGATACACAATAACAAAAGGGCCGATTATGTCAGTTGTTATTAGTTTGGTAAGAAATTGAAACAGAGCCTTAAAGCCTCGTTCCTGACTGCCGAACAAAGGAAACGAGCAAAAACTTTGGTATCTGCGCATGCCCAGTCTAAAGTGCGCCTGCGCGTTATCGATTAGGTATGCGCACATTAGACTTGGCATGCGCGTTCACGCAACAAACTTCCTTAACAATGGAGAGACCTTCTTTCATTATTCTGAATATTGGACTGCTTTTATATAGAGATACACGATATAAAAAGGCCGATTATATCAGTTAGGTTAGTTTAGTGATTACGTAAAGGTTTTGTTTGTAAACAAACGTACCGTTTTGGAAGCGTGCTGAAGGCTATGAGCGCTCATTTTTCTGAAAGCTCCCGGCTGGCTCGCCCTGAAAAGTGCCACAAAATCTACTTCACATGCATCGTGTAACCAATAATAAATAAAACATAATATATAATATATTCNTACAATCTAGTGGACAGACACGCTAATGCCGTGAAATCTGGCGGACAGACACGCTACTGCCGGGAAATCTGGTGGTTAGAAACGCTACTGCCGTGAAATCTGGTGGTCAGAAACGCTACTACTGTTACGATCTGATGGACAGACTTACACAAATTCAATTAGGTAAACTACAAAATGTTGTAAATTCTAATAAACCCCTGTATTAATTTTTCCATTTATAAACCTAAAACTGACACCGAAATTAACTAATAGCACCAGTACAACTTACACCGCACCAGTACAACTAACAGCGCACCAGAACAACTAACAGCGCACCAGAACAACTAAAAGCGCATCAGTGCAACTAACAACGCACTAGAACAACTAATAGCCCACTTGTACAACTAACAGCGCATCAGTGCAACTAACAACGCATCGGAACAACTAATAGCCCACTTGTACAACTAACCGCGCACCAGTAAAACTAACAGCACCGGTACAATTATCTGGCTACGAATAAATCCTAACTAAAATTAGTTCCGGCTACTAATAAATCCCGAATAATATTAATTACCAATGAACCACTGTATCCACTAAAACAGTCAACTGAAGATGTTTGACTCAGATCTGATGCCACCACTTTATCACCGTCATCATCAGTCAACGCATACTCGTTCACCATCAACTTCAGAGCTACAAACCTCAATTAAACATTAAAAATTGTGACTGTTTTGATAATGCTTCCAAAATAGATGTCCCTTGGTCACTAAGAAGTCCTGCAGTTATAATCATTATAAATAAATTCCATTCCTGGGATCGCATCACATTCCATCTAGTTCTCATCTCAGTAAATCAATTTTTACTTTAGTTTAGTTTATTATTATTTATTGGTAATTAATGTTTTGCAATCTAGTTGACAAACGTACTGTCGTTACAATCTAGTGGACAGACACGCTAATGCCGTGAAATCTGGCGGACAGACACGCTACTGCCGGGAAATCTGGTGGTTAGAAACGCTANCTTCACGTTAGGGGTGGGCACTGGGCACTAGTTTATTAGGAGCAGTGGCGTAGCTAGGGCATTGGGGAGGGGGGGGGGCACCCCCGTAAGAACTTTTTTGGGACCCCTAACCAAAGAAAGTTGCTGAGCAAAATAAGAAGAAAAATAATTTGCGTTCAGAAGTTAATGACAATGGTTCCAAGTATTAGGATTTTATCATCCTCTAAAGGGGCCAACATTAGTACATTGGGGGCCCCCTGGCACCGGGGGCCCGCCCACAATGAGGGCTCACGGGCCCATAGTTACGCCACTGATTAGGAGCCCTCCCTAAAGTTAGAGGTGTTTAGAGGTGGTTAGAGATCTTTATCCACCTCTAACCATCTATAACAACCTATATCCACCTCCAACTACCTCTAACCACCTCTAACCACCTCGAACCACCTCTAAACATCTATAACCACTTCTAACCACCTTTAGGGAGGGCTCCTAATTAACAAGTCCCCGGGTTCACGGAAGCGCCGTTATGGCTCCAGATTAAAAAAGGGATTAGATGAAAAATTACTTTTTTGCGTTAAAAAAAAAAAAAAAAAAAAAAAAATTATGCTTGCCGCTAGTATCAGAGGTACTAAAATATACAGCTGTACGACTTAACATTGTCATGCAACATCACCCTAATGAACTAATTAATCATATTGCCGAAAACCCTCCACCACATCGACCAAGGCGAAGGCTCAAGAGGAAAAGACCTGTAGATCTCTTAGAAGTTATTTAATGGATTTAATTTAAATTTCCTTTTTTTTATTTTTATTTATTTATTTATTTATTTATTTATTTTTTTTTAGTTCAATCAATTCCACGATTAGAACTTTGTGGGGCACTACTGTTAAGTGAACTTTGCCAGAAAGTTACACAATCTCTTACCAATATAGAACTTTCTAGTATCTACCTATGGACTGACGCTATGATTGTGCTTCATTGGTTAGCCTCTGATTCATGTAAATGGAAAGTTTTTGTGAGCAACAGGGTTTCCAAAATTCAGGAACTTACAGAAAATTATACTTGGTTGCATGTTTCAACGGAGGATAACCCTGCTGATAATCTTAGTCGAGGAATTTTTGATAATTCTCTAAGTGGTGGCATGGTCCCTCATTCCTATCGTCAATTTCAGATCACCACACTCCAGATTTTTCACCTCCTGAAGAAAAAGAATTGCTTGTTCATGAGAAGTAAAATCTTCAGTTGGATCTTCCTTTGAATTATTAAATCTTAATAAGTTCTCTTCTTGGATCAAACTTACTCATGTTGTTGCCTATGTTTTGTTTTATTAAATGCTTAAAAAGCCACGTAGATAAGAAATTTGAAAAATTTCCTGTAGAATTGACTCCTAACGAAATACAGCAAGCCCAACTTAAAATATTATTACTTACTTAATCCGAAATGTTTCCTAATGAAATTAACCTTATTAGTAAAAATAAACCCCTTCCAAGTTCAAGTAAGTTACTTCCTCTTTCACCATTCCTTGATCCTAATGGTCTCCTCCGGGTTGGATGAAGATTGAAGCACTCATCTATTTCCTCAAATCAAAAACATCAAATCCTTCTGACATCCTCCCATCCAGAAACCCTTATGATTCTTAATTATTAAATTCAGAAAAATGCATTGGCTGATGGGTAAGGGCTCTCAGTTATCGAATGACAACAAACTGTTACTATATCAACAAGCTCTGAGACCAATATGGACTTATGGAATACAGCTTTGGGGATGTACCAAGAAAACAAACAACAATGATCCAAACTTTTCAGAATAAGGTACTAAGA
>KZ652905.1:8905-19529 GCA_001010745.2 Gerris buenoi
AATATTGCCTTTTTTGTACCTTTAGATTGTCACCCCCCATATAAATGAAACAGAGGGGAGTAACAATCTAAAGAAGGTAAACGGAGTGTTAGTATTTAGTCTTTTACATCCTATTATAAAATATTTTTTTAATTTTAAATTTGGAGGAATAAATAATTATTTGATCAATTATTAATCAAGTGATAGGATATTAATATATAATTTCAAGATAAAAAGAACGTTTTATATACTACGTTTTTAAATTTTCTGTTGAATCATATGTAATGTTGATAGTATAATTGTTATTGTTATATAATATATTAATGTTGTGTAAAAAAAATAGTTCCGAATTCATTTACTTCACATAAATGACAAATCTAGAGAGCTGATCTTAAACCTAAAAAAAGACAAATATTTGTACAACGGATGTCACCAACACCAAATTTAAACCGCACCATCGATATTTGAAACAATATAAATATGTAATGTAATCGATGAATAATATAATCACTATATTTTCTTTTTTGCTGTCATTCAATGTTTTTCTCTTATTTATAAAAATTACTCAAATTTGAAATCTGTCAAAATGAAGATTGTAAATATTGGATATGTCAAAACAAATAAAATAAGTTGCGGATTTTTTCCGAACTAACTTTCCATATAGCAAAATTTGCTGAAAACCAATTAAATTCTGCTAAAAGATGGCTAAAAGTATTATAATAATGCATTGTCATCGTGTTTTGAGCTATGCTAAAAGTTTCAAATGTCTAGCTATTCGGGAAGTTAGTTAGAAATCGATTGCCAGATTTGTACCGGACAAACAAACAAGAAACGAAGCTAATAAAAACGTAGTAATAAAATGATAAACTTTCCTGATACCAAATGAAATGATAATCTAATTTAAATTAGAATGGTTAAAAAGAAAATATCAAAATCAAATTTAATTTTGAAATTAATTTGTGGATTTAGTTTGAAATTTAATCTTAAATTTCATTTTGAACATTTGTTATCAAATACTTCTCTGGGACGATTGTAATAAGACTAGATTTTCTAGAACTGATTAAGATAATCAAAGACTTTGTGAATTCCTCAGTTGCAGAGATGAAATCCTCCGCTGCAATTCTCAAGCGAGATGCTGAATATAAAATTTGAAGAAGGAAATTTTTGTCATAAAAATGTATTAGCTGATGATAAAAACAGACCGGTTAGTTACACACCATCGGTAAATTGATGATATCGTCAAAACTAATTTGAAAGAAGGAAATTGAAGAGCTTATGGTCATAAAATCTCAGTGGCTGATATTACATTTCCATTTTTCTACTGATATTATCGCATTCATATTTTTTTTGTAAAGGTTGTTAAATTTTTAAAAACTGCCTCAATGATACCATACATATCTGCTTCTGCAGTGATGCAGAAATTCCGTGAATTTACCACTGGTTAATCCTAATGCGTTTCAATATAATATTTTTAGTTCGGTTTCGTCAACGTCTTTTGAAATACCGTTTGTGGGTAACCGATTTTTTTTGTTGGTCTTAGCATGATCGTCCTTTGATCATGTGCTAGAGGCAAAAGTTGTGAGTGTTTAGTTCTCCTTTGAGGATATTCAGGAGTGGTGTTGGCTACACCGCACTGGATCATAATCACCCCCCTCTTTTAGGATGTAATCATAATATATTAGAAGGTAATTCCAATGAAAAATTAGTCAAAGGAGAGATTCAAAAGAAATAAAAATCTTATTTTAGTTTAACTGACATTAGACTTAATGGTTAAACCATTTATTTACACAGTCAAAGAAAAATAAAATTTAACTATCAAATAAAATACATTTTTTAAAAAAATAATAGCCCAGAGTAAAAGATAGTAATTGGTTTTCAATTTATTTGTCTCCGTCATAAAACTTCTCTCTCCTCCCATGAGACAAGGAGGTAATAACAGGCAATTTTCAGCTCTGTTCCTCGACCAACTCTACTCTCTCCCCCTCCCTCCTCTCCTAACAAATCAATTTCCAAACTATCTCACTTAATCTCTACGATATTTTATTCCATGATATATTACAATAATTTTTCAAATATCTCTGATTATGCATCTTTGTACTTTCAATTGATTAGACCTACCAAACCTCTTCCCCTTATCATGACAATCTGTTTGTACCTTCAACCTTTAATTGATAAGACCTACCAAAACCCTCTGCAGCAACTTGACCAGTGCGTCTGTCTGCTTGTACCTTCAATTGATTTGACCTACAAACCTTCCACCCCAATATGACCTGTCTGTCTGCTTGTACTTTTAATTGATTAGACCTACCAAGCCTCTCCCCCTAGTCAAATATCCATCTACATATATGTTCGTACCTTCAATTGATTTGACCTACCAAACCCTTCCACCCCAATATGACCTGTCTGTCTGTCTGTCTGCTTGTACCTTTAATTGATTAGACCTACCAAGCCTCTCCCCCTAGTCAAATATCCATCTACCTGTATGTTCGTACCTTCAATTGATTTGACCTACCAAACCCTTCCACCCCAATATGACCTGTCTGTCTGTCTGTCTGCTTGTACCTTTAATTGATTAGACCTACCAAGCCTCTCCCCCTAGTCAAATATCCATCTACATATATGTTCGTACCTTCAATTGATTTGACCTACCAAACCCTTCCACCCCAATATGACCTGTCTGTCTGTCTGTCTGCTTGTACCTTTAATTGATTAGACCTACCAAGCCTCTCCCCCTAGTCAAATATCCATCTACATATATGTTCGTACCTTCAATTGATTTGACCTACCAAACCCTTCCACCCCAATATGACCTGTCTGTCTGTCTGTCTGCTTGTACCTTTAATTGATTAGACCTACCAAGCCTCTCCCCCTAGTCAAATATCCATCTACATATATGTTCGTACCTTCAATTGATTTGACCTACCAAACCCTTCCACCCCAATATGACCTGTCTGTCTGTCTGTCTGCTTGTACCTTTAATTGATTAGACCTACCAAGCCTCTCCCCCTAGTCAAATATCCATCTACATATATGTTCGTACCTTCAATTGATTTGACCTACCAAACCCTTCCACCCCAATATGACCTGTCTGTCTGTCTGTCTGCTTGTACCTTTAATTGATTAGACCTACCAAGCCTCTCCCCCTAGTCAAATATCCATCTACATATATGTTCGTACCTTCAATTGATTTGACCTACCAAACCCTTCCACCCCAATATGACCTGTCTGTCTGTCTGTCTGCTTGTACCTTTAATTGATTAGACCTACCAAGCCTCTCCCCCTAGTCAAATATCCATCTACATATATGTTCGTACCTTCAATTGATTTGACCTACCAAACCCTTCCACCCCAATATGACCTGTCTGTCTGTCTGTCTGCTTGTACCTTTAATTGATTAGACCTACCAAGCCTCTCCCCCTAGTCAAATATCCATCTACATATATGTTCGTACCTTCAATTGATTTGACCTACCAAACCCTTCCACCCCAATATGACCTGTCTGTCTGTCTGTCTGCTTGTACCTTTAATTGATTAGACCTACCAAGCCTCTCCCCCTAGTCAAATATCCATCTACATATATGTTCGTACCTTCAATTGATTTGACCTACCAAACCCTTCCACCCCAATATGACCTGTCTGTCTGTCTGTCTGCTTGTACCTTTAATTGATTAGACCTACCAAGCCTCTCCCCCTAGTCAAATATCCATCTACATATATGTTCGTACCTTCAATTGATTTGACCTACCAAACCCTTCCACCCCAATATGACCTGTCTGTCTGTCTGTCTGCTTGTACCTTTAATTGATTAGACCTACCAAGCCTCTCCCCCTAGTCAAATATCCATCTACATATATGTTCGTACCTTCAATTGATTTGACCTACCAAACCCTTCCACCCCAATATGACCTGTCTGTCTGTCTGTCTGCTTGTACCTTTAATTGATTAGACCTACCAAGCCTCTCCCCCTAGTCAAATATCCATCTACATATATGTTCGTACCTTCAATTGATTTGACCTACCAAACCCTTCCACCCCAATATGACCTGTCTGTCTGTCTGTCTGCTTGTACCTTTAATTGATTAGACCTACCAAGCCTCTCCCCCTAGTCAAATATCCATCTACATATATGTTCGTACCTTCAATTGATTTGACCTACCAAACCCTTCCACCCCAATATGACCTGTCTGTCTGTCTGTCTGCTTGTACCTTTAATTGATTAGACCTACCAAGCCTCTCCCCCTAGTCAAATATCCATCTACATATATGTTCGTACCTTCAATTGATTTGACCTACCAAACCCTTCCACCCCAATATGACCTGTCTGTCTGTCTGTCTGCTTGTACCTTTAATTGATTAGACCTACCAAGCCTCTCCCCCTAGTCAAATATCCATCTACATATATGTTCGTACCTTCAATTGATTTGACCTACCAAACCCTTCCACCCCAATATGACCTGTCTGTCTGTCTGTCTGCTTGTACCTTTAATTGATTAGACCTACCAAGCCTCTCCCCCTAGTCAAATATCCATCTACATATATGTTCGTACCTTCAATTGATTTGACCTACCAAACCCTTCCACCCCAATATGACCTGTCTGTCTGTCTGTCTGCTTGTACCTTTAATTGATTAGACCTACCAAGCCTCTCCCCCTAGTCAAATATCCATCTACATATATGTTCGTACCTTCAATTGATTTGACCTACCAAACCCTTCCACCCCAATATGACCTGTCTGTCTGTCTGTCTGCTTGTACCTTTAATTGATTAGACCTACCAAGCCTCTCCCCCTAGTCAAATATCCATCTACATATATGTTCGTACCTTCAATTGATTTGACCTACCAAACCCTTCCACCCCAATATGACCTGTCTGTCTGTCTGTCTGCTTGTACCTTTAATTGATTAGACCTACCAAGCCTCTCCCCCTAGTCAAATATCCATCTACATATATGTTCGTACCTTCAATTGATTTGACCTACCAAACCCTTCCACCCCAATATGACCTGTCTGTCTGTCTGTCTGCTTGTACCTTTAATTGATTAGACCTACCAAGCCTCTCCCCCTAGTCAAATATCCATCTACATATATGTTCGTACCTTCAATTGATTTGACCTACCAAACCCTTCCACCCCAATATGACCTGTCTGTCTGTCTGTCTGCTTGTACCTTTAATTGATTAGACCTACCAAGCCTCTCCCCCTAGTCAAATATCCATCTACATATATGTTCGTACCTTCAATTGATTTGACCTACCAAACCCTTCCACCCCAATATGACCTGTCTGTCTGTCTGTCTGCTTGTACCTTTAATTGATTAGACCTACCAAGCCTCTCCCCCTAGTCAAATATCCATCTACATATATGTTCGTACCTTCAATTGATTTGACCTACCAAACCCTTCCACCCCAATATGNTGGACTAAACATCATTTTGTCTTGATAGTTATTTAGTCAAAGTCATTTATAGTCTAAAATACATAGGGGAGTAACAATCTAAAGAAGTACTAAATAACGTATAATAGTTTTAACTTACATATAATTTAGTTATGATAAAATAAGGATATTATTGTTTAGTTTTAAGCAGTTGAAAAAGTATTGTTATACCAGACTGCCTCCATATCATTACCTTTGGTTGCTTAATCCTTCTATAGCCCTATTCTACCCCAACTTTGTACATCTATTTTAAGTCATAAAAGCTTGTAAAATATGCAGGTAGCTTGTAGTCTTTCACTTACTATGCTAACATTTACACTATATATATTTTTTTATGAATAAAATGTCATTTGAATAAAATGTCATGACATTTTTATTATTATAAAATGTCGAAATCAATTTGTTTATAATAAATATGCAATTGTGATGCCAACATTATTTTTGTTACTTTTATTAACCTCTATTTATAATTTAAAAATACATAAATATATAACATGTCATGATAACTAAAAACTTTATTTTAATCGGCCGCCATCTTGATAATATTAACTCAGACATTCCTAAAAACTATGTACTTGTTACTTTGGTTGAACTGAGATACACGGTGCGGTCGAGAATCGCTTGGCAGCAAGAGATTATATCCCTTTGTCAGTATATTTGTATGATTTATATATTTGAGTGATTAAATATGTATGATTTGTACATAGGAGAGTTGATATCCCTTTGTCAATATATTAATTCCAGTATGGCCTGCACACTTTTCTAAAATCTTCCCCTCACAGCACCGTATTCTTCAGTTTTACCGTCACTTTTGTTTAGATGTGCCTTTGTGACAAATTTCTTTCAATTTGGTAAATTCCAAAGCCTGTTATCGTCAGACGAACACACAAACAAAACATTTTCTAAATCCATGACTAAGAGTCTTTAAAATAATGAACTTACTTACGCACGTTGAAAAAAAAAGTTGAAGTTTAATTTGTGAAGATGCGTTCGTTTTTAATTAAAACTACCTTTGTCATTTTTAATAATAAAAAAGAAAACAAAGATGACAATACAATTCTAAAGGCTTTGTTACTTTTTTAAAGAACTTAAAAGTTATAAAAAAATAAAAATAAAGTCATATTATTGTGAGATGTACAAAATGCTCTTCGTACTCCCCATATAAAAACAGAAGTGTGATATTCCTTTGTCCCAAAGTACATTGGAATTAATTATTGCTCTCTCTTAATAGTTGTTTAGTCAAAGTTATTTATATTCTAATAAAACATAGGGGAGTAGGGAGTAACAATCTAAAGAAGTACTACCATTCTTTTCATCATCCTTATTTTGGCCATTATGGTTTTCACAATGCCGGCAACAAATGAAAATTTTTGTATTATTAGTTAAATATTTACGTATTCTTACTCTACTCTTCAAGATCGTTAAATTTATGTATAACATGTCATGCTGACTACTAACTTTTTATTTAGTTTTCCACCATATTAGCCACATTCATCAAACATTATCAATCTAATGATATGTTTTAAATAAAATCATCTAACATTATCAATCTAATAATATGTTTTAAATAAAATTATCTAAAATTATCAATCTAATTATTTGTTTTAAATAAAATCNTCCGGGAAATTATGTAAATATTATGTAAATTCGGAGAAAAAGACTCGGCTGGAATTTTCCATAGCAGACTTATAAGCCGACAAATTATACTACGGCACCCTCTTTAAACTTCCAAAAAAGGAGCTTTTGAGGCTTATAAAAGAAATAAGAAAAATCTGAAACCTCCTTTCTCCCTCTCCTTATTAATCGGATGGTTTTTTTACGGAGAAATGTGGAAAAATTTTCAAGATTTTATTTTAGCATTAGTCTCAATTTAAATTCCCCCTAATGATTACTAGGAAAGAATAAAGTTCTCAGTCGTATTTTCCATGAGCTAATTTATCTCAAGTACAATTTCACATTAAATTGTTTAAATATAGCTCTGGTATTTTTTTGAGTTTCTTATTTTTATACCCCATTTTGTAACATTATATTAGCAAATAAGATTTATTTCTATTCGATATTTTTGTAAACGCCCTTTACCTAATTATAAAGTTAGTAGTCTACCTTTGGCGAAATTTGAATAGGCCAAAGCCCCCCACGTGCCGTTCAAAATAACAAAGAACCTAAAAATAACATAGAAACCCAAAAAGGATATCGTAATAACTAAAACCATTTATTTTAGCATAACCTATTTTTTTTACTTAACTTATAAAATCTTGCTTAATACATTGCTCAATTTTTTAGGTTTCTGTACAAAGTGAAAAAGAAACCTTATATAACGGGTCTGTCTGTCTGTCCGTTGCTTGTTTCAATTCATAAACTACTATAGCTAGAAACATAAAATTTGGCACACAGGTACATCTCGGCATTTTAAACAACTGGACAAATTTTGGAGTTTTTGCACTAAATATTTTCAAGATTGTGGCCCGGCCAATATGGCGGGTGCCTAAAAAATGTTTTTAGTTACCCTGGCATGTTATACATCAATTTAAAGGTCTTGAAGTGTAGAAAAAGAATATGCAACTATTACACTTAATATTTAAACTTAATCGTACAGAAACCGGCGTTTATCGCCTCACATACTTAAGTGAAGTGCGCCTTACTTGTTTAATACTCACGTGACTATTTCATCCAATGTTAAGCTGGCACATTTATTTTTTTACACATATATGGGTAACATATATGAAGTCAAATCTTTTTGTTAATTAACGGGCACTTCTTTAGATTTTTGTACGGAATGTTCTTCTTTAGATTGTTACTGCGCCCTTATAAAAACAGAAATGTGATATTCCTTTGTCACAAAGTACATTGGACTAAACATCATTTTGTCTTGATAGTTATTTAGTCAAAGTCATTTATAGTCTAAAATACATAGGGGAGTAACAATCTAAAGAAGTACTAAATAACGTATAATAGTTTTAACTTACATATAATTTAGTTATGATAAAATAAGGATATTATTGTTTAGTTTTAAGCAGTTGAAAAAGTATTGTTATACCAGACTGCCTCCATATCATTACCTTTGGTTGCTTAATCCTTCTATAGCCCTATTCTACCCCAACTTTGTACATCTATTTTAAGTCATAAAAGCTTGTAAAATATGCAGGTAGCTTGTAGTCTTTCACTTACTATGCTAACATTTACACTATATATATTTTTTTATGAATAAAATGTCATTTGAATAAAATGTCATGACATTTTTATTATTATAAAATGTCGAAATCAATTTGTTTATAATAAATATGCAATTGTGATGCCAACATTATTTTTGTTACTTTTATTAACCTCTATTTATAATTTAAAAATACATAAATATATAACATGTCATGATAACTAAAAACTTTATTTTAATCGGCCGCCATCTTGATAATATTAACTCAGACATTCCTAAAAACTATGTACTTGTTACTTTGGTTGAACTGAGATACACGGTGCGGTCGAGAATCGCTTGGCAGCAAGAGATTATATCCCTTTGTCAGTATATTTGTATGATTTATATATTTGAGTGATTAAATATGTATGATTTGTACATAGGAGAGTTGATATCCCTTTGTCAATATATTAATTCCAGTATAGCCTGCACACTTTTCTAAAATCTTCCCCTCACAGCACTGTATTCTTCAGTTTTACCGTCACTTTTGTTTAGATGTGTCTTTGTGATGAATTTCTTCCAATTTGGTAAATTCCAAAGCCTGTTATCGTCAGACGAACACACAAACAAAACATTTTCTAAATCCATGACTAAGAGTCTTTAAAATAATGAACTTACTTACGCACGTTGAAAAAAAAAGTTGAAGTTTAATTTGTGAAGATGCGTTCGTTTTTAATTAAAACTACCTTTGTCATTTTTAATAATAAAAAAGAAAACAAAGATGACAATACAATTCTAAAGGCTTTGTTACTTTTTTAAAGAACTTAAAAGTTATAAAAAAATAAAAATAAAGTCATATTATTGTGAGATGTACAAAATGCTCTTCGTACTCCCCATATAAAAACAGAAGTGTGATATTCCTTTGTCCCAAAGTACATTGGAATTAATTATTGCTCTCTCTTAATAGTTGTTTAGTCAAAGTTATTTATATTCTAATAAAACATAGGGGAGTAGGGAGTAACAATCTAAAGAAGTACTACCATTCTTTTCATCATCCTTATTTTGGCCATTATGGTTTTCACAATGCCGGCAACAAATGAAAATTTTTGTATTATTAGTTAAATATTTACGTATTCTTACTCTACTCTTCAAGATCGTTAAATTTATGTATAACATGTCATGCTGACTACTAACTTTTTATTTAGTTTTCCACCATATTAGCCACACTCATCAAACATTATCAATCTAATGATATGTTTTAAATAAAATCATCTAACATTATCAATCTAATAATATGTTTTAAATAAAATCATCTAACATTATCAATCTAATAATATGTTTTAAATAAAATCATCTAAAATTATCAATCTAATAATATGTTTTAAATAAAATCATCAAACATTATCAATCTAATGATATGTTTAAGTTCTAGGTGACGTCACACGAAGTGTGAATGACGTAAGATAAATCCTGCCTCACTCTGTAACAAGTTATGAAAGACGTGATGGATTAATGAACATAAAATATTCTGTGTTTTTAAAAAGTTTGAGGTAGGCAGATGAGGGGGGACTCGCGTGACGTCACGAGATACTACTTCATGCCTCATAAAAGAAGTCGGTCAAGTATGTGCTTCACTCACACCCTCACAAGATACGACAGACGACAACATTTACTGTTTGTTATCATAATAGTGCAAAAACCAACACAAAATTAATTTTTCAAGTGCTCACTTAACATCTGATACCGACTTGTTTCTTTAATAAAATGTGTAAAGTAGATGATTAATTTGTTTATCAGACGAAATGAAGAATAAATAAAGACACTGGTTCGATTCCTAGAAAGGTGACATTACACAATATTTATTTTCTTATTCAAATTTGTGTAAACATGGTAGTCATGTTCTTATTAACACCCAGACTAAGTTCATAAAACAGCATTATCCGATCAAGCTTCACGTGCAACGCTCACGTAAACGTGACCTTAAAACATAAAATTGTTGACGTATAAAATTCTATTATCATCTAGTCGAACCATTTTTTATAGTAAAATCAACAGCGACACCGCTGAAAATTGATAAATATCGCT
>KZ652905.1:20368-34780 GCA_001010745.2 Gerris buenoi
ATGGATTAATGAACATAAAATATTCTGTGATTTTAAAAAGTTTGAGGTAGGCAGAAGAGGGGGACTCGCGTGACGTCACGAGATACTACTTCATGCCTCATAAAAGAAGTCGGTCAAGTATGTGCTTCACTCACACCCTCACAAGATACGACAGACGACAACATTTACTGTTTGTTATCATAATAGTGCAAAAACCAACACAAAATTAATTTTTCAAGTGCTCACTTAACATCTGATACCGACTTGTTTCTTTAATAAAATGTGTAAAGTAGATGATTAATTTGTTTATCAGACGAAATGAAGAATAAATAAAGACACTGGTTCGATTCCTAGAAAGGTGACATTACACAATATTTATTTTCTTATTCAAATTTGTGTAAACATGGTAGTCATGTTCTTATTAACACCCAGACTAAGTTCATAAAACAGCATTATCCGATCAAGCTTCACGTGCAACGCTCACGTAAACGTGACCTTAAAACATAAAATTGTTGACGTATAAAATTCTATTATCATCTAGTCGAACCATTTTTTATAGTAAAATCAACAGCGACACCGCTGAAAATTGATAAATATCGCTAAATCCTTAAAAAAAAAAACGTCAAAATAGAGAAAACAATGTTTATCTTACCTAATTAGATATTACAGGATTTAATTTCATTATAACTATGTATTTGAAAAGGTTTTATTCGAATTTGTCGAACATACATCAGCTGATCATATACGCTAACTGTTAAGATAGCTTATTTTTATTTGTCTATATAGCATTTAAGTTTATTTTGTCAAGCTGATTAGATATACTTATTTGATGTTTACATAGATTTGTTAAATGCTTAATATCTATGATTATTTATTTATTGTTAGAATCAATCATAGGGCCTAGCTATTTATGAATAGTCAATGTTAATATGATAGTTCGATCTGGATTGTGGTATTTTCAATCTCTCAAATAATTTTGTAATCAGAATACGTTCTTCTTATGGTAGGAGGTATTATGAAGTTAGAATAGTTATATTTAGTTGGATAGATTTGGATTAGATAAGAAAAATATATACTCCATCAGAAATTGCAATAAAGTATAAGTACAATTTATAGGTTAGTGGGCTGTATAAATTAGTATGTGTGGCAAGCTCTGTAGTAAGACTGAAAATAAAAGAGAAGGAAGGCATATTATCGGTTGCTGAAAGAGAGGGATAGAGAATTCCCCCACAATTGCAACTAAGAGTCACCCTATAACATGAGCTTCTACTCCCCCCAACATTTTGTAAGACAGCCTCCTTATAGTTTAACGTTACATTTTTGCCTTAACGAGTTGATATGAGTAAGAAGTGTAAACCTTTTTGTACTTTGTGAGTTAACGAGTTGATAGGAGTAAGAAGTGTAAACCATTTAGTACTTTGTGCGTTAACAAGTAGATAAGGATAAGAAGTGTGAACCTTTTTGTACTTTGTGTGTTAACAAGTTGATAAGGATAAGAAGTGTAAACCTTTTTCTACTTTGTGAGTTAACGAGTTGATAGGAGTAAGAAGTGTAAACCTTTTAGTACTTTGTGTGTTAACAAGTTGATAGGGATAAGAAATGTATACCTTTTTGTACTTTGTGTGTTAACGAGTTGATAAGTTGATAAGACTAAGAAGTGTAAACCTTTTTGTACTTTGTGTGTTAACGAGTTGATAGGGATAAGAAGTGTATACCTTTTTGTACTTTGTGTGTTGAAGAGTTGATAGGAGTAGGAAGTGTAAACCTTTTTGTACTTTGTGTGTTAACGAGTTGATAAGTTGATAGGAGTAAGAAGTGTAAACCTTTTTGTACTTTGTGGGTTGAAGAGTTGATACGAGTAAGAAGTGTAAAACTTTTTTTACTTTGTGTGTTAACGAGTTGATAAGTTGATAAGAGTAAGAAGTGTAAACCTTTTTGTACTTTGTGTGTTGAAGAGTTGATAGGAGTAAGAAGTAGGTGTAATTAGTGATTTAAATAAATAGGGAGGTGTTAATTTGTTAGTGGGAGTCGGGAGACCTACGCTAAGGTAATGAATTAGTTAACAATCAGATCAGACAAATAAATTAACATTAACATGAATAATCAAACTAACTGATAACCTAACCTGACTAACTGATTCATAATTTGGGATCCCCTATTAATGTAAAGATCGAAAAACCTGGTGAGGACCGTGGTTGTGGCGTGTGGTGGTGGTAATGGTTAATGGTGGCGTGGTGGAGAGCTGATGGGCTGTACGCAGGATGAACCGTCCCTCGAGGGGGCCTCCTCAGAATCTGGGTTGTTGTAGGTGACTAGCTGGTCTCGAATCCCCGTAAGTCCTGGCCTTGCAGATCTGTTCTGCACGAAACGTATATATGGGGTGATTCGGACCTTGAAATCCGACTAGGAGTCGAACCACTTTTCGTATATTCCACACTGGATTTACACCACTCTAACTACCTGCCTCACCAAAGCGCAGNCTAATAACATAGAATAAAGAATTAAGTGGGAAAGTTAGTTGGAAGTGTAATTAGTGATTTAAATAAATAGGGAGGTGTTAATTTGTTAGTGGGAGTCGGGAGACCTACGCTAAGGTAATAAATTAGTTAACAATCAGACAAATAAATTAACATTAACATGAATAATCAAACTAACTGATAACCTAACCTGACTAACTGATTCATATTTTGGGGATCCCCTATTAATGTAAAGATCGAAAAACCTGGTGAGGACCGTGGTTGTGGCGTGTGGTGGTGGTAATGGTTAGTGGTGGCGTGGTGGAGAGCTGATGGGATGTACGCAGGATGAACCGTCCCTCGAGGAGGCCTCCTCAGAACCTGGGTTGTTGTAACCCACTAGCTTGCCCCGAATCCCCGTTAGTCCTGGCCTTGCAGATCTGTTCTGCACGAAACGTATATATGGGGTGATTCGGACCTTGAAATCCGACTAGGAGTCGAACCACTTTTCGTATATTCCACACTGGATTTACACCACTCTAACTACCTGCCTCACCAAAGCGCAGCGCCAACTGAAGGAGAGTCTCCCAATCAGTTCGACCCTTGAACCACAACAGTGACCAGCAGACCTTCTACATAGGTTGAACCTGGCCATTGTTTTGGGTCAAGAGTAGACCTAAAGATACCTTCCCTAAGATGACTCTGTCTTCCCTATCTCTTATCTTTTAAAATATAACAAACAGAAACCTAACAATGGAAACACTTTATAATTAACAATAAATGACTGGAAGAATTAACAAATAAATAATTAATACGAGCGGATATAAACTCTACTCGTAACACACTATAACTATAAATCATATAATGATATAGGACACAGAACTTTAGCGAATCGTATGTTGAAATATGATGAAATAGTAATATAAAGCTGTTGTGAGATATTTGTAGAATTGGGGCATAGTGAAACATTTGTAGAATTAGCCATCTGAAGAGTAGGAATATAGAACTACAGTACAATATCTCTAGAATTGGCCATCTGAAGAGTAGGGATATAGAGCTATAGTATAATATCGTTAGAATTAGCCATCTGTAGAGTAGAGACAGAGAACAGCCTGTCCATAAACAGTTGAGCAATCTGAAGAGTATATACCATCTGTAGAGTAGAGAGGGAGAACTGCCTGTAGAATATACCATCTGTAGAGGATGGGCCTACAGGACCAATTTTCCATGAAAAAAAGCCGGAACTGGATGGTTGCCCCCACCACCCTAGCTACTTGTTGCCTTGCCCACCTCCCTTTACACCCCCGCCTCATCCCTTCCATCTACTGACGTATTGATCAGGCCTGAGGCTCCCTCTTACACACTAACATAGCTTTCTAGTAGATACATAAGTGTCGCCACTTCTATAGACACACAAGCGAAGTTTTCTCTGTACTGGGAAAGTAAGCTTTAATACACAGGTATAAGGAAGACTAAAAGAATCCAAAGGGTTACTACACCCACACACTCGTATAGATCCCAAAATACTTTCTTCCTTGGAGGGTGAGGTTTGACCGCCTTTTCCTCATTTTCTAAAATGGGGAGGGGAGGAGGGGAGATTATATGTGAGGCAGGATAAACTGACCAGGCCTCGCCCTAATCTCCTCACCAAATAACCTGTCCTACATCATTTAACCCAGAGGTCTTTACCAACTTGTACACACACACACACACACACACATATATATATATATAATAAACAAAGACAAGAAACAATTCTTGACAAGGTAAATAAAGACGGTAGAATGACAGCTGATGGCAGCGCGCCTGTAAACGGAAACGGGAACTATACAAGACTAGAAATAGAGTTAGAAGCTCTGAATCTAGTAGAGAGAGGGTGAACTAGCACCGTTAGGATTTAAGAGATATTTATTAAGTTCGCCTACACCTACAACAATCAACCTGAAATTCATGGTATGCCTGCGTTACAGTGTATAACATAGAACAACCGTTCTTAATCTTGAGAAATAATTATAAATCTATTTATCGTTTTTATTTCTCTTTGATCTGCTGTTAATCTATATTTGTTTTACTTTGTTGACAGACTGCAGAGTTGCTGAGAGTTTGAGCAGCATGTAGTGGCAACACTGGACTTGAGGTACCTTCTTCTACCAACATTATTTTGTGAGTAGTTACTCACTTGTTGTTCAACTTTTTATTTGAGGCAAGCGAATTTAGTTTTCCTTTTTTTCCAATAAACTCGGCCTTTTCTCAAAAATTAATATAAAAACCTCATCATGTTATGGTTTACACTAAAGAAGCTATTTAACTAATTGACATTGTTGAAAGGCTCTTAAAACTAATCCTTATTCAGAAATAAGATATTAGAACTAATTATTATTTGTGGGAGGCTCTTAAAACTAATCCTTATTCTGAAATAAGCTATTAGAACTAATTATTATTATTAATGAGAGGCTCTTAAAACTAATTCTAATTCGGAAATAAGTCATTTGGTCATTTTTATAGATTCGCCCTGAATATGATAACAATGTTGATAAGCTAAAAATGCATTAGACTTAACGAGTTTATTTAGTTACTTAAACGTTTTTATTTCTCTTTGATCTGCTGTTAATCTATATTTGTTTTACTTTGTTGACAGACTGCAGAGTTGCTGAGAGTTTGAGCAGCATGTAGTGGCAACACTGGACTTTGAGGTACCTTCTTCTACCAACATTATTTTGTGAGTAGTTACTCACTTGTTGTTCAACTTTTTATTTGAGGCAAGCGAATTTAGTTTTCCTTTTTTTCCAATAAACTCGGCCATTTCTCAAAAATTAATATAAAAACCTCATCATGTTATGGTTTACACTAAAGAAGCTATTTAACTAATTGACATTGTTGAAAGGCTCTTAAAACTAATCCTTATTCAGAAATAAGATATTAGAACTAATTATTATTTGTGGGAGGCTCTTAAAACTAATCCTTATTCTGAAATAAGCTATTAGAACAACTTATTACTAGTCAGAGGCTCATATAACTACACCGTATTTTGAAATAAGCCATTAGAACTAATTATTATTAGTGAGAGATCTTATAACCGTATACACCTTATTCTGAAATAAACTATTAGAACTAATTATTATTAGTGAGAGATCTTATAACTATATACACCGTATACACCATTAGAACTAATTATTATTAGTGAGAGATCTTATAACCGTATACACCTTATTTTGAAATAAGCTATTAGAACTAATTATTATTATTAAAACTAATTCTAATGCGGAAATAAGTCATTTGGTCATTAAAATAAGGAGAGGATTAAGAACANCTACAACAATCAACCTGAAATTCATGGTATGCCTGCGTTACAGTGTATAACATAGAACAACCGTTCTTAATCTTGAGAAATAATTATAAATCTATATTTAGATTAAATAAAATTTTGCAACCCTGTAATGACCACATTGTTCTTATATAGCTCAGAACGCTTTTGAACGTTGTGCTGTGTGGATATAGTGTATGAAACATTCTAAATAAAAACCATTTAAAAAAGTTTTCTAAAACCTCTGTTTGTTTTAAACATAAAACCCTTCACTTTTTACTCTCAAATCTCTACTTTCACGTAAGAGAACTTGTCAGTGTGTTTTTATTTATTTATCTATTTTCTTCTTTTATTTTTATTTTATACTTTATTATTTCTTCTTTTTTACATTTCCTGTCCCTATTCTTTTCTCGTTTTGCTTACTTTTGTATTTTTATAGATTCGCCCTGAATATGATAACAATGTTGATAAGCTGAAAGTGCATTAGACTTAACGAGTTTATTTAGTTACTTAAACGTTTTTATTTCTCTTTGATCTGCTGTTAATCTATATTTGTTTTACTTTGTTGACAGACTGCAGAGTTGCTGAGAGTTTGAGCAGCATGTAGTGGCAACACTGGACTTTGAGGTACCTTCTTCTACCAACATTATTTTGTGAGTAGTTACTCACTTGTTGTTCAACTTTTTATTTGAGGCAAGCGAATTTAGTTTTCCTTTTTTTCCAATAAACTCGGCCTTTTCTCAAAAATTAATATAAAAACCTCATCATGTTATGGTTTACACTAAAGAAGCTATTTAACTAATTGACATTGTTGAAAGGCTCTTAAAACTAATCCTTATTCAGAAATAAGATATTAGAACTAATTATTATTTGTGGGAGGCTCTTAAAACTAATCCTTATTCTGAAATAAGCTATTTGAACTAATTATTATTTGTGGGAGGCTCTTAAAACTAATCCTTATTCTGAAATAAGCTATTTGAACTAATTATTATTTGTGGGAGGCTCTTAAAACTAATCCTTATTCTGAAATAAGCTATTTGAACTAATTATTATTTGTGGGAGGCTCTTAAAACTAATCCTTATTCTGAAATAAGCTATTTGAACTAATTATTATTTGTGGGAGGCTCTTAAAACTAATCCTTATTCTGAAATAAGCTATTTGAACTAATTATTATTTGTGGGAGGCTCTTAAAACTAATCCTTATTCTGAAATAAGCTATTTGAACTAATTATTATTTGTGGGAGGCTCTTAAAACTAATCCTTATTCTGAAATAAGCTATTTGAACTAATTATTATTTGTGGGAGGCTCTTAAAACTAATCCTTATTCTGAAATAAGCTATTTGAACTAATTATTATTTGTGGGAGGCTCTTAAAACTAATCCTTATTCTGAAATAAGCTATTTGAACTAATTATTATTTGTGGGAGGCTCTTAAAACTAATCCTTATTCTGAAATAAGCTATTTGAACTAATTATTATTTGTGGGAGGCTCTTAAAACTAATCCTTATTCTGAAATAAGCTATTTGAACTAATTATTATTTGTGGGAGGCTCTTAAAACTAATCCTTATTCTGAAATAAGCTATTTGAACTAATTATTATTTGTGGGAGGCTCTTAAAACTAATCCTTATTCTGAAATAAGCTATTTGAACTAATTATTATTTGTGGGAGGCTCTTAAAACTAATCCTTATTCTGAAATAAGCTATTTGAACTAATTATTATTTGTGGGAGGCTCTTAAAACTAATCCTTATTCTGAAATAAGCTATTTGAACTAATTATTATTTGTGGGAGGCTCTTAAAACTAATCCTTATTCTGAAATAAGCTATTTGAACTAATTATTATTTGTGGGAGGCTCTTAAAACTAATCCTTATTCTGAAATAAGCTATTTGAACTAATTATTATTTGTGGGAGGCTCTTAAAACTAATCCTTATTCTGAAATAAGCTATTTGAACTAATTATTATTTGTGGGAGGCTCTTAAAACTAATCCTTATTCTGAAATAAGCTATTTGAACTAATTATTATTTGTGGGAGGCTCTTAAAACTAATCCTTATTCTGAAATAAGCTATTTGAACTAATTATTATTTGTGGGAGGCTCTTAAAACTAATCCTTATTCTGAAATAAGCTATTTGAACTAATTATTATTTGTGGGAGGCTCTTAAAACTAATCCTTATTCTGAAATAAGCTATTTGAACTAATTATTATTTGTGGGAGGCTCTTAAAACTAATCCTTATTCTGAAATAAGCTATTTGAACTAATTATTATTTGTGGGAGGCTCTTAAAACTAATCCTTATTCTGAAATAAGCTATTTGAACTAATTATTATTTGTGGGAGGCTCTTAAAACTAATCCTTATTCTGAAATAAGCTATTTGAACTAATTATTATTTGTGGGAGGCTCTTAAAACTAATCCTTATTCTGAAATAAGCTATTTGAACTAATTATTATTTGTGGGAGGCTCTTAAAACTAATCCTTATTCTGAAATAAGCTATTTGAACTAATTATTATTTGTGGGAGGCTCTTAAAACTAATCCTTATTCTGAAATAAGCTATTTGAACTAATTATTATTTGTGGGAGGCTCTTAAAACTAATCCTTATTCTGAAATAAGCTATTTGAACTAATTATTATTTGTGGGAGGCTCTTAAAACTAATCCTTATTCTGAAATAAGCTATTTGAACTAATTATTATTTGTGGGAGGCTCTTAAAACTAATCCTTATTCTGAAATAAGCTATTTGAACTAATTATTATTTGTGGGAGGCTCTTAAAACTAATCCTTATTCTGAAATAAGCTATTTGAACTAATTATTATTTGTGNTGCGGGCGCGGGCCCACACCATGTAAAAAGGCACTGCGGGCCCGCACCCGCACCGATTGAAAGAGGCCTAAATGGATCACGCTGCTCAACGAACTTATAAAGTTTTTAAATTTTTAGTTTTTAAGTTTTTATTTATATATTTCTTTTTAATATAATTATTATTTGCAATAAAAGGATTAATCTTGTTTAAGTGTCCTTCACTTTAGAAAATAGAGAAAAAATTAATACAAGAAAAAAAAAATTAATAAAACACTCAAAATAGTCTTATACTTATAAACTTTTTTCTTTTTAAAAAAGTTCTTTTTTTTTCATTCAATTAATATTAAAAGTTTTTCAACTAACTTGAATTAAAAAAAACAATTTAACTAGATGGGAAATCGGACAGATAAAAATCGAGTTTTCCTTTTTAGAATAAGATGAATGGCAAGATAAGAATAGGCTTAGAACTATCCAAAATGTTTTCAAATTAATTAAAATAGGCAACGCGAGCATAATGCAATACATTTTAGATATTAAGAAAATATGTAGTTAATCATGAAGAGTTTATAGTTAAAGAGGATGGTTGTGATTGAGTGCCATGTAGTGGGGGACAAGGGTATCTTTCCATGTTCCAACCATATTCATTAAAACTATTTTAAAATGTATCACTTCACTACTCGAAAACCTCTGCTTGTGTCAAGTTGAAATTTTACATGCCTGTTTCAATCGTATACTTTAGACGATGAATATATAATTATTATACACAATATTACATGTATATGAACTTATTGAAGCGAGCGTAAGTGAGCTTCTTACATTCAACGAAAAATGCATCTTGTCTGTCTGTTTGTGTGTAACGTTTACGTGTCCGACGATAACTTGAGTAAAAGTTGACAGATTTAGTTGAAATTTGGTATACATGTTCCTCTTACTAATACTCAGGCAACTAAGTTCGTTGGAATGCGAGATCCGTCCAAGAGTTGCAGTAGTTTTTTTCTGTAGCAAAGTGATACATTTTTTAATAATTGAAAAGGAGATGTGTGGTTAGAGGAATAGTAAGAATGCGGGGTGGTTCCCTTACTACTAGCCGCTGTACTACTACCTTACTCATTATCTATTAACTCATCATGATTCATGATTATCTATTTTTTCAATATTCAATACATATTTATTACTATACATTCGCTTCAATGATAGAGCCACGCGATGCCTAGTATATTATACTTGTATATGGACTTTTTTAAAATCGTTACATTTGATCGTAAGGTATCGGTAAAAACGCTGATTTCTCTATTATAAACGTTTAGGTCCGCTTTAATTGGTTTAACGATCTTAATCACTTCATAGCGGTATCGCTGTTGGTTTTACTAAAATATTTTAATTTAAAAAAATTTGTTCGTCTCATTGAATAAACTTTTTCCATCCCAGAATTCCAATTTTACATTTGAAACTCACGTTTACGCGAGCTTTGCTGCGCGAACTCTATAAGGCCCCTTTCACACGGTGCGGGTCCTGCCCGCAGCTAGATGCGGACGCAGGCCCGCATTAATTATGACCTTAGTATAAAAACACAGATCTTTTCACATGGCGTGGATGCGGGCCCGGATCCGCGTCCGGGCGAAATGCTCGTCCGAGGCCCCATAGCTACTTGCGGGCCCGCGCCCGCATTTTTCATTACTGGACATTGATCTCTATGTAGGTTTTCACACGGTGTGGGCCCGCGCCCGCACTTGTTACCTACTGGACATTGATCTCTATTGTTGTTTTCACACCTAGTTAGATGCGGGTGCGGGCGCGGGCCCACACCATGTAAAAAGGCACTGCGGGCCCGCACCCGCACCGATTGAAAGAGGCCTAAATGGATCACGCTGCTCAACGAACTTATAGACTGCGAATTAGCGAAAGGAACACGAATACCAAATTTTAACCAAATTGGTAAAGTTTTACTCAAGTTCTCGTCGGACACGTAAACATTACAGAGAAAAAGACTAACAAACAGACCGGATGCATTTTTTGTTGAAAGTCAGAAACTTGCTTGCGCTTGCTTCAATTACATGCTAGACATTCGAGAACTATGATAATACATGCTATCTTTCATATTAACGCTTGCTGTAAATTATGTGAATGGTAGTTACTTTAGGATCAACCGTACTAAGAATAGTGCATAAGGATCAACAGGAGTACTAAAAGTACTTTAGGATTAATAGGAATTTATATAGCGCATATTGTACATTACAATAAGCAGTAAGTATTACGAACAGGTGGCATATACATAGGATAAATTATAGGGCATTTAGGACAAACAGAAGTATGATAAGGACTAAATTTTTACATAAATGAAATCAATTTCTCTTCTTGTAATATTTGACCATTGTACTATTATTCATCACAATAATATAGTCAAATAATTTTTTAATTAATCATTAGTTTTTAAATTGGGTACTTCTTTAGATGGTTACTCCCCTTATAAAACAATAGAGAGGAGTAACAATGTAAAGAAGGTGTACGGAATGGTCTTTTTCAGACTGTTACTCACCTTATAAAAACACAAGTGTGATATTCCTTTGTCCCAAAGTTCATTGGACTAAACATACCTTTATCTTAATAGTTATTTAGTGAAAATAATTTATATTCTAAAGAAAAAAGGAGAGTAACAATCTAAAGAAGTATTCTAAATGGTCCCCAACCAAGACAAATATTGCTTAAAAATTGCGCTGTTATTTTTCCGTGCCCTATACTACAAGTAAGCCGAAGTTTCAGTTTATTAGAAAAAAAAACTTGGTCTTTCACACCTGTTCTTTTGTTGATGATCATTTAAACATAATTCTATTTATAGTTTCTTTTTATTTAATTATTTTTTCGTACGTATCGTTTTAAAACTTATTTGACACATGCCCGGTTCCCATGTCGGTTTTCTGATTCGTTTAGGGGGGTTCTCACTTAGCGTGGTGAGAATCCGGGGCGGGGATCAAATCTAATCGAGTAGCATGATTCCTAAACTCCCTTCCATATCTTAAAGCTAATTCGCTTTAGACGCTTGAAAACCTTTAGTCAAGGAAAGCCGAAGGGAAATTCCCTACAACCGTTTTCCTCATCAACGTCATAAAGGATGATTAAACGAGGTATCTATCTAGATAGCACAAGCCTCGTGTCGACCCACCTGAACGATCGAGAGAAGGAGTGGAGGGGAGCTATCGATCATAACTTTCTCGTCTCCTAGAGTTTCCTCCAGAAGTCAAAAGATAAAGTAAGATACGTAGAGTGAGGGAAAACTCCCTTCGGCTTTTCCACGCTGTTCGATTCTAAGCGGGGTTAAACTTTGACGACATCCAACTTCACCCCTTTCGACACGACAACCAGATTACGAGTAATTAATCTTCCAACTGACGTCTTTTAACGACATTTTCGCAACTGGAAACCCCTCCAAAGGACGTCTGGATTCGTACTTAGACTCATACATTATCTACTAGAAGAATTGTTTCGGACTTTTATCGCCTAATATATTTGTAGGAATAAATTCCTTAGTTGAATCTAATTGATCTTGTCAATCCCATGGCAAAGGCTCCTAATTTATAACTCTTAGATACTCGTATTATAGGAGAGTCTATGAAGGTCACTTAAGGTATAATAAAAATTGTGTCTCCACGGAAAACTGACTATTGTTTGTCTATTGAACAAAGCACCTTTCAGCCTACATGAAGCCATCATCAGTTCCGTATACGGAAGATATGGAGTTACAATAAACAAATGAAAAGTTGATGAGTAAGTCAGTCTAGTTCATGAGTAGTCTTCACGCCGGAGATCTTCGTAATACTCTATGATGATGGCCTTATAAAGGATAAAAACTGATTTGTAGAATAGAATTAAAATTAGTCAGTAATAGTGGTGATCAAGTTTAGCCGGATATGGACGAAATAAAGTTACAACAAAGAAATTAAAAGTGATGAATAAGTCATGTTAATGAGAAGTCATCATGTCTGAGATAAACGTAATACTCCATGATGATGGTGTTATAAAGGCTGAAAGCCTCTTTTGTAGAATAGAATGAACATCAGTCAGTATAAGTCGAAGTAAAATTTAGCCGGATATGGAAGACAAATTACATCTGGAAGATAAATTACCGAGCCCTTGGACACACTCCTCAAAGGAACTATCTTCAGCGACTAAGCGAGCAAAGAAACGATCTCAAATGTATTATAACATTATTGACCTATCTAGGCTGGTCACAAAATGCTGATGAAAAAATGATCCTACCAGCCAATAGAGATCACTGAAATAGGCAATTAAATCAATAGTCTCATAAAGTAAATAAATCAATCGGCTCAAATACAGATATTAAATCGATTGACCCAATCAGTCGATTACATAAATCAACTTTAACAAGCAATTTTAACAATTAATTCAAGTCAAGAATTAAATCAATCAGCTCAAACAGACGTTGATGACAAATCGACTAAATTAGGCAACAGAGATAAATCGATACAAACAGGCAATCAGATCAGCTGTCTTAAGAAGGCAGTGATGACAGAGACGGTTGACCTACTTTTAAATATTGACCTTATTTCTCTGCAGAGTCGAATCGTCAAGCAATTCGAGTTAATAGCGCAATTGTCGATAGACAGATTCCTAATTTTCACCTTAATTTTGTGTTATTGTCACTGGAAATGTAAAATCGAATGAAGTAGACAATGGTTTTGAAATTCATGATAGTCTATCTTTTTCGTGATGGATTACATCCCAAGAGAGGTTTATTTTAAAGTGGTTCTTTAGTTGATTCGGTTGTTGGGATATCTATCCCGTGGGTTGGGATCCTGGCAGGATTTTGAGAAGGGTCCTCCGAGGTCTGGGGTGTACCGCCACTGTAAGAAGGGAGGAGGGAAGGCATCTGTTCCGCACATCTGACTCTTTGATATGGATGTATTCCGGAGAAGCGATAAGGGAAACTCAGAGTACCTGTAGGGTTTCATAGCTACGTCGGCCCTCACAGGCTTTTAGCATTAATATACTCACCCCCGGGGTCCTCTTCTGAGAGTGATAAGGGGTGATAAGGCTTGGAAGAGGGGAAGAGGCAGAGCTGCGCAACAGGCAGGGTCGATAACCAGGCTCCCTCGCCAGAACTCACTGTATCCAACTAAACGCCTCCACCCAGCTCTCAAACTCTCAACATCGTAACAGCGTCCTACCCCTCTAATCAGACAACCATATCTCCTAGTCTATTATTAATTAAACAATGCAACAACGTACTTCCACGTTCCAACCCCTATATTTCATTTAATCATTCAACGAATCAAAATGCGTTAAAACTCAAATATATACCAGCATATGCTTGCTCTAATGACCATAAGAGATTGTTGATGTTTGGTCCTTGGAGCAAGATACATCATAATGGCAAATTATTTTAATTACATTGTCTAGGGTCCTTGCCACAGACAACGGACCCTAACGTTGTCTTGCCACAGACAACGGACCCTAACGTTGTCTTTGGCAACGACCCTTATAATATCATAATACTGTCTATCTCATAACACAAATTTGCCGTTCTTTATAGTTTTATAGCATTAAAATTCTTAAATGCACACCTACTTTTTAAGTTTGAAGGTCCAAGTCTCCTTCTAGCTCCTAAGTATAAGATACCATGGAAAAAAATAATAGAGACAAGATACCACGGCCGAGATACCTTGGACTAGATACTACGGATAAGATACCATGGACAAGATACAAGGGACAATATACTAGGAACAAGATACTTGAGATAGGATACTCTGGACAAGATACTACGGATAAGATACTTGAGGATAGATACCACAGACAAAAAAAAGAATATAATTCTTTAATACGTAAACGATTTCAATATAATATATATATA
>KZ652905.1:110970-127689 GCA_001010745.2 Gerris buenoi
TACACTCCTGTGCAATTCTGTACACTCCTGTGCAATTCTGTACACTCCTGTGCAATTCTGTACACTCCTGTGCAATTCTGTACACTCCTGTGAAATTCTGTACACTCCTGTGCAATTCTTTTTCTGCTTAAAAATTAATTCAAAGGTTGTGGTCAAGATGGTTAATTCAAGATGGTTGAAGAAACCTACTCCTGCAACGTCATTACTTAAAAACAATTTGCCAACGAGTTATTGCGTAGTAAAAAAATATATATTAGAGAAATAATGGAATAAAAAGATAAAAAATGAAGCATAATAGAAAATGAAGATGTTATGAAGTTTGAAGGCTTCATGTCGGTTTGAAGAGCATCTCCCTTGAGAAGCTACAGCTACAGCTGAGACTGTAACGTTTTCTTATCTTCATGCTTTGCATAATAAAACAACCATTACTTATTCAACCAACAATAAACCTTTAACCAAGCACGCATTCCACCCAATAAAAATAAATAAAATTGAAAAAATAATGTAGTAAATAGAAATAACATAATAGGTATTCAAGTTACGTTAAGCTTCCAAGCATCAAATTAGCATTAATTTTATTATTATGACGAGTATAATAGTAGTGTAAAAAAGGAAATTCTAAGCCTACTTATAAAACTTTTTTTTAAGTTTATAATGACTAGGAATTTTAGATCCTTTGGTGAAGATGGTTTCAAGATTTTTGAATCATGACGTTTCGAACCCATTGCAGGTCAACCAATCAGTCCTTGAAAATCAATCAGTTGCAAACAGCCCACAACACGGCCACTAGATCCCTTTTCAAAGAGATCATTTTCAAAGGACTTGCTCATGATGAGAGATATTTGCAACTGATTGATTTGCATTGCAAATCAATCAGCTGCAAAGAGCCCACACCAGAGCAACTAGATCCCATGGCAGGGATTATTCTTTAAGTCGTTGCTCATAATGAGAGACATTTGCAACTGATTGATTTTCATTGACAGCATTTCAAATCAATCAGTTGCAAAGAGCCCACAGCACGGCAACCAGATCCCATAATCCTATGACAAGGATCATTCTCCAATGAGTTGCTCATGATGAGAGACATTTGCAACTGATTGATTTGCAATGAATGATTAAGTTGCGTTGACTGATTGATTTGCATTCTAATCATGACCTCATTTGAGAATTAACCCTGACATGGGTTCGAAACTAAGGGATTCACTAATTCTCTGAGATGATATCTTTCGGAAGAAATAGATGTATTAGACTCTGCCTTCAGAATCCTTCACTAGAGACTACTAATCTGACTTTTAATCTTATCCTTTGACGTAACATAACAATTATTCACTGAAATCGAGCTCTCTATAATATATATAGATATGATTAGGTAAGTCTTACCTAATCGTCCGCATATATTTTGGAGAATTTGGCAGTCGATCACAACGTTACAACTTGTGCATCAAAAATGATGGTCGTAACTTTGAACAATTTTTATAAATGAGAGTTCGTAGAACAAGTATTGAAGTAAAATTTTTATAAAGTTCAATGCAGCATTATTTATATAATAAAATGTTCAATTTATCTAGCAATTTATCATACATTTTATATTATAAAATGTTCAATTTAATAACTGCTTCAATTTATCTAGCAATTACTCTTTCCTGTTGTAATTGAGATTGTTTTTAAAGATTTTTCTTGATGCTGAGAAATTTCCAGAGACTAAGTTTATTAATAAAATACGTTTATTTAAGTGCCCTCTATAATTTATTAAAATTAGGAATGATTATTCTGTAACACTCTGTATAATTCACTACTATTACATTTCACTTTATGATCGGGTATTGCAAAATACGAAGGCACTAATGGATTCAAATTGATTGATGCAAAAGTCATAATGAAGTAACACTTGCACAATAGTAATAAATGGGTTGAATAATACTAAGTTTGTTCTCAGCCAGCAGCTGATTTGGAAGGTTGGAATTAGGAAGAATTGTAATTTAATTTTGAAGATTTATAAATAAGTAATTATAAATAATCAATTAAACCTGAAATAGGTTTTGGAAGCATTAGCAATGGCTGGGTAAAATACTCTTCTATCACTGTGAAGTGGGCTTAGTCAACATTAATAATGGATGGGTAAAATATGCTGCTAGTCATCGTGATAAAGGTTTTTGGAAACATTAATAATGAATAGGTAAAATATAATTCTAGCACAGAGTTGGGTATTTGTTGTAGGCATTGTAATTTCAAGGTCACCTTAATGTGGCTTCGACAAGTCACCATGAAGTGGGTTTTTCACAATATTATCAAACACAGAGAATAGTCGACCTATCGATAGTGTATCTGTCATGTGGTTTAGTTTGGTCACGTGACATTATGACATGTGTTTCACAGTTCAGTAATGGATAGGTTAGGATGAGTCAGTGAGGTCGATAATAGATGTACTCGAAGAGAGAACATGTTCGGAGACATGTTTTCTTTGATTTCTGTAAGACAATAATCAAATTGACGTACAACTGATGCTACGATTGTAAACATAACCAATGTTTGGCTTTATGTACACCTTACAATACTTCGTGACATTTACACCTTCAAGAATTCAAAATCAGCTGTTTTAAACCGAATCTAAGAATCAGTGTTAACTTCCTTTTCCCTTTCCTTCCAGTGTTGCTTGTTTTTATTTGGCCTTTTTCCCCTATTTCTTAGACCGAGTTATTTATTTTGCTACTTATTTATATTCCTTTGCTGAGACGAAGGTAGTAGAGTACCTGTATATTCCCGGGAGTAGCCATTACCTAAGTGTTTTCTTTTGGTGGAGTACGTTTATTTGGTTTTTGTATTACATCTGTGTGTTGGTACTTGAGAATTTCCCTTACCTTTGATGTTAGCTGAAAAGCTAACCAAAGTTTTCCATGTCATAGAAATGGGTAAATACATCTATAAAAGGTTTCTTTCTGCTTTTTTCTATTTGAACGATTTTTTTTTTAAAGTTAAATCGCTACTAAACTAATTAACATAAAAGCGGTAGGAAGCATTGAAAATAACATTCGGGATTAGGCATGGACATGCGCAATGAGTAAAAACAGTTCCAATCCGAATTAGAACTGTTTTTACTCCTCCTCCAAACTCCATCAATCTACGCATGGATCGGTTTGTTGTATGGCCCAGCAAACCCATGTAACAGTTTGTCCGACATGCGCAATAATGACAATTACTGCGCATCTGCTGACAATTAGAGCCAATAGGAAGGTTCCAATAAATGGATTGAATGATACTAAGTTCATTCTTAGCCAGCAGGTATTTTGGAAGGTTGGAATTAGGAAGAATCTCTTCCTAAGATACACATGCCGTCAAATTGGGGAAGTAGCTTTCATGCCAAAAGAGGGTATTTGCCAGTAACTGGCATACCAAGGATTTTTATTAAGTTGTTATCTGCTTGCTTGCCAGTTACAGGCATGCTATTTAACATATCCACGTACAAATAGCTTGCACGTGCAAGTAGTTGGCATGTTGTTGTTCAAGCTGCAGGCAAGGTTTGCTGCACGCAACCTTTAGGTTTGCGAAAACAATGTTTTCTTACTGCGGTTCCCTTAAATCCTCCTAAAAACTTTGGTTGCAACGAACTGAAATCATCATTTTCTCTCAGCATCATCTTGTGCTACGTAGATTGAAGTAAATACTTATATTGTTTGATGATTTTGTGTTCTGACTTTTACAGGAAGGAAGCAGGTCCGAAGGTTAGTAAGTTTGGAACCTGCAGAGTTTGTCTCAAGTCGTTCAAGGAAGATGACGAATACAGGACATGCAACGAATGCAATCAGAAAGTCTGCGAAGACTGCGCCTCTTACTCCAAGCCTGACGACAATTCTGATCATGTAAGTCAATCATGATTATATCTATAACTGTGTAAAACACATTCTTCTTATTTTTGGGTTTTCGAAAAACATATAACTCTTAATAAGAACTCCTGCTTCTTTTCAAACCTTAAATAAATTATATTTTGTGAGCACATTCTTCAATTTCTTACAATTTTATAAAAGGTGATTTTAAAATAACAGGAATTTTATATGGCTTTGAAAAATAAATCATAGGAACGAATGTTTTTCTGATGCTAAATTCTTCTTTTGATTTATTTCACGAGTGAAGCAGGGATGACATATAATAACATTTTATGTTATTATAATATGTTAATTTAAAATGGGATTTTGTGTAACCCAAAAAGGTTTTTATCTAGAATTTTAGATTGCAGTCAATTTCAATGTCAATTTATCTTCACTACAAAGTCACTTTTCTGGGAAAAAAATCTATTTCCTGAATAAAATGGAGGTAGCAAAATAAAAAGTACAATTATGTTTAGATGGTCATGCGTCCCCAAGACGATCAATACTATTGCATAATATTTGAGATTGCACCATAAAATTCATTGATTTAGGTTATATAGGTTATATTAAATTATCTCTTTGGAGGATGGAAGAGACTCTCTAATGTTATTATTTCTTCAATAATAATATTATTACATCACAATAGTAATATTGATTCGCTTTCCAGCCACGATTCGCCCAACTAACGTCCCATAAACTTAGTAAGAGACAACTTATCAGCTATGGTAAGGTCTCTGACGTGGTCATTGAGCTAGTTTGTTAGAGTCCAAAGAGCAGTGAAACGTTTTGCAGCGATTGGGAGAACTAGTCGCGGTTCCGTTTCTTGATGAAGTTGGACCAAAACAAAGATCGGCAATCTTTTTAGAACGGGTATAATATAGAATGTAAATTGCACCATTTTTTTTTTAGCAGAAATGTAAAAGAATGTATTAGGAAGTAAGAAAAACAGTGTAAATTCCACTACTGCCGTTTAAAATGAGTTTGGCCAAACTATGTAAATTGCACTTCAATTCCTTTCAACCTCGTTTCAATGGTTCCAATGTATATTGGCACAAAGGAATATCACACTTCTGTAATTGAAAGTGACAACATCCATTAGTCCAATCATTAAGTTAGACAAAGGGACATTTAGTCCAATGTATTCCAGGACAAAGGAACATCACACTTATGTAACAAAATCCATTAGTCATACATTTAGTTAAACATGCAGTTTGTTAAACAAAGGGACATTTATTTGTGAAATTTACACAATTTTTCTTACTTCGTTTCAAGAGGTAGGGGTGCAATTTACATGGTATGAATTACTTTGTTTTAAATTGGAGTGGTGCAATTTACTTTATTTTATTTACTTCTTTTAAAAAAATGGTGCAATTTACAGTTCCCCTTTAAATCAACGATAAACCCGTTCAATAAATTTCGCTCTAATTCATAAGGCACTGATACGTAACCAATACAAAAGCGAAATGATAAAACTTTCGATGTTCAATGTAAACTTAAATCGTAACACTCATACCATTGTTATCTACGCAACAAAGGAGAGAAGTTTGTTTTCCTGCTCGAGGTTAAGTTTTCTCCTAAGGCACCGCCGAAGGAGAAAACTTCATTAGCTCCCGAGGCCTTATGGCCGAGGGAGATAACTGTAGTTTTAGCTTCCGAGGCATAGCCAAGGGAGATGATCCCGAGAGCAGAAATACTTCGATCCATATTGTGTATTAAATTTTATCTACGACTAGTTTATTTCACTATGGGATGGGTATTAGCTAAGTTTGTAGGTACAAAAGTTTTACCTACAAATTCACGTAATTTAAACACCTTAAACTGATATTTAGTTACTTGATTTATCAAAATAACAATTTTTATACTAAATATACACGTTTTACGACAAACACTTTTAATAGTTTGTTTATAATTTAAAGACTTTGTATGATAACCTAAAGTAACCTTCCTGAAAAATTGGAAGCTATAAACAGCGGAAAAACTTTACTACCAACATAATACTTAAAAATTACCTTTTAAGTTGGTATGATTGTTTTTATACTCCCAAGGGAGGGAAGTAACACTTCCCACCCTGTTATTAGCAATGTAAAGTCCACTTACAATGCAAGTCGTAGATAAATTATTTTTATTTGTAACTCTATATCTTCAGTAATCGGAACTAATGAAGGGGTCTTAACTCTTAACTCTTAAGGGGTCTAAAAACTACTAATGTGTAATAAGCTACTATGTGCAATTTCAATATAAGTTAAGAGACAAATTATTATATAAATTGAGCATGATGATCGTATGTAGGAGAGTTTAGTATGCGTTGTCCTTAAAAGATATTTTAGTTTCGGAATCAAGACCTATAAACAAAAGAAGAGACATTTTAGAATGGCTTTTAAAAGTAATTGGTTATTGGAAAGTTTTGTAGTGAAGTTAAAAAGTTTTTTTTGGGCTGGGTGTTCAGCCGCAGGGCTTAAAATTTCCCCTATTTTAATTTGAATCTAGTTCGAACAATTGAACGGTCCGATTATTACGTCTTCATCTGTAATTTGTTCCATCGATAAATTTAACTTATAAATTCAAACGAGTTAAAAAAGAAAGAACAACAAATTTAACCAACTTTCCATTCTGTTTACAAGAAACTTCATTCTTTCAAATTTTTAAAAAGATTAAATTTAAAAGCTAGTACATACTCAAGTAATTTTATGATTCCTCATCAAATTAATAAAAGTGCTTAAATTATATTAATCAGTTAAGTGTGGACCACCACAATGCGAGCAGCTGCCAAAGATAGATTCTAGGAGAGACAGTTTGAAACTGGGTCCAAACCGCAAAGCTTATATTGTCTTAGAAACGCTACTTACAATAGAATAATTACGGTTGCGGTATTTTGTCAATAAACTAATGAATTTTCCTACTTATATTTTAGAACAAGAAATAATACATTACGCACAATAATAGAATAGCCCTAATTTTTTCTAAAATACGAGTACGTTATAGTAATTTAAACATAAATTATTTTAAATTAATTATTACCTTTATACCTACTACCACAAAAGGTACTAAATTTCATCCTCTTAAAAATACCTAATTAAAAATAAAAAGAAATAGACTGCCAATTGGTGTGGCACATAGCTTCATTTTATCCAATCACGTACTTTATTGATTCTATACTTTTAAAAGCCATAATTGTCAAAATGGTTTGGATTTTTTTTTACATCAATTAAAGTACCAATTTATCGAAATTTAAAGCGTGCAGACGGTTCAAATTGTTCTGTGGATATCTGCGGGCTACTTTCGATAAACTATAAAAGTTTTATACAAATCAGATGAGTACTTTCGAAGCTATAATATACATAAATGTATGTTTGTGTCCATGTGGAATGGAAGAGAAACAAATGATCGTAGATGGTTGAAACTTATATGGGACCAACAATAACTGTGACCTACCATCCAAATTTCATTAAAATCGAACTTGTCGGTTTTAAGATATGTTGGTTCGCAAAAATTGAACGACAGACCGATAAACAGACAAGGAACCAATAATGTTCCCTGATGTCTGAAACGGATTTCTACTTGGAATTTTTAAAATCGGAGACCTTAAAAATTTTCGTTCTTCAGGACAATCCCATAGCTTCCGTTACCTTCCGTAAGCTCGGAAGCAATACAGAAATATTTTTGCACAATACACATACAAGAACAATATTATTCCCGAATTTTGGGTAGGTATTATAATAAATGCAAATCTTCTAATTTTCCTGAAATTACAGCCCAAAATTTAGTCATATTATACATGAATGCGTATTATACTTGAGTGCGTATTATACACGAGTGCGTATTATACATGAGTGAGTATTAATAACATGTGAGTGCGTATTATACACATTTTTTTTTTTAATTTTCCCCAAATTACAGCCTAAAATTTAGTCATATTATACGTGATTAAGCCATATTATACGTGAGTGCGTATTATAAGTGTGTGCTCGTTATACGTGAAAGCGTATTATATTCGAGATTTTACGGAATTTAAGAATATATCCCTTTTTCTCTATAAACCGTCAATAAAATAGGAATAAAACATGACATGTTATAAAAAGAAAAAAACACATGTTTCTTATTTTTCAATCTCTTATTTATATATTTGACTTATTTCTTTTCTTCTTAAGATTTTCCTAAAGTTTTTTTTCGAATAATCGTAAATTGGTGTAGAAGAAGAAGGTAAATTTCCAATTGATTTTTCTCTTTTTTTGAGTAATAAAATGTATTTGGGAGGGAAAAAAGGGAGGTGAAGGATTTTTTGTAGAATTTAGAGGAATTGGGGATCTCCCTGAAGAGTTTTTACTTCTCGTTATAACGCTTCAATATCCGTCTATAAAGATACTACGTAGAGTGAAACCAGGACACAGAGTGGAAAAGAAACATTGCGAATATATTTTGTTAAAAGAAAAAAAAAGGTAACAGAAAATAACTCGAAAAGAATACCAAATAAAGAAATACGAGAAAAAGAAAGTTAAAAAAGAAAAATAGGGAGAAATAGGAAATCGATTTTCTTGAAAATACTCAAAAAAAAAATAAGAAACAAAAAACCGTTCTCGTATTGAAATTAAGTGTAAAGAGGAATTGAAAAAACTTATAAGTTATTTATATTTCCATTTTGTTAATTATTTCAAAAAGTAAAAATAAATAAATTAAATCGATTCTACAGAATAGGTTCTTGAAATAAATTAGAGAAAATAAAAACTCAATTAACTTCTTTACAAACTTCGTTAGACATTTTATTTATTTTTAAATATTAAATCAAACATTTTATTCAGAATTTATAAATATTTTGCCAATTAGTGTGGCACTTAGCTTTCGTGTTCTATTGAGTAAACTTTCAGTCGTGTCATACTTTTTACAGTCTTTTATTGTCTACTTTATTTACCCTTCCCATGAATAAATAAAATCAATTTAGCAAAATTCAATTAGAAGAGATTGTTAAATTTTATATGATACCATTTGTTGACTACAATTCGGCAAACCATCCAAATTAAGTACTTTCATAGATGTATAAGTTTTAATAAATAAACCAAATAAAACGGTGTGCGCATGTGAAAGAAACATTAATAGGTGTAGAAGATTGAAACTTTTATGGGAGTATAATGGACTAATCATTGACCTACCATCAATATTTCATTAAAATCGGACGAGTACTTTTTATGATATGTTGGTTCGCAAAAATTTTGTGCAGGCCGGCAGAATGACAGCTAGACCGACAAAAAGAGCCAGACCAACAGACTTTTTCCTGATGTCTGACACGGATTTCTGCCTTGATATTTATGAATTCGGAGACTAAAATGCTTCCGTTACCTTCGGTAAGCTCGGCAGCACTTTATGGATATTTTTCAGGTACGTAATAATAATTAGAAGAAAAGAACTAATAGCTTAGGTCCTTAAAAACACACAAAAACTAAAACATCAGCCAGTAAACTTATAAAATTAACTAAACTATTGCAGGTTCACTGATCCTGCATCATCCTCCTGGCCAGCAATTTTCACCTTGATTATCACTATTGCAGATTTGCTGTTCCTGCAACATTCTCCCTGCCATTGATTAGTACTTTGATTATCACTACTGCAGGTTTGCTTACCCTGCAACATCCTCCCAACCAGTGATGTACACTTGATTATAACTATTGCAGGTTTGCTGATCATTCAACATCCTCCTGGCTAGTGATGTACACATTGATTATAACAATTGCAGGTATTGCTGACCCTGCAACATTCTCCCAGCCATTGATTTGTACCTTGATTATCACTATTGCAGGTTTTCTTACCCTGCAACATCTTCCCAACCAGTGATGTACACCTTGATTATCACTATTGCAGGTTTGCTGATCCTGCAACATTCTCCCAGCCATTGATTTGCACCTTGATTATCACTATTGCAGGTTTGCTGATCAGCCATTAATTTGTAACTTGATTATCACTATTGCAGGTTTGCTGATCCTGCAACATTCTCCTGGCCACCGATGTACTTTATGATTATCACTATTCTTATCTTGCAACATCCTCCCGGCCAGAAGTTAATACCTTGATTATAACTATTACAGGTTTGCTGATCCTGCTAACGATACTTTTTTTTAATTACATACTGGAGTTAAAAATTACAATGGGCATTCAATTATTTTCTTTAACTGCCTTTTCTGGATACATCTGTTTTTTAGGCACAAAACAAGCTGAACAAAATCCAAATTATTGTTACCTATCGTAATATGATTGTGATAATTTTTAAGAATGACATTTTTATACGTCTCCGAAATTCAAAAAATCCATTTCAGAGATCAGAGAAAAAGGAAGGTGTGTTTCAGTCAATAAAATTTTGAATTGGGTAATTAAATATTAATTAACGCATATTATACGGCTTTCCACCCCTTATACTTATATGATACCTTGAGTCAACTTGCATACAATTAATTTTTTATTTTAACACATCTATAACCTCATATTTAACACCCATATTTAACACTCTAAATATCTTTAGAAAAATAATATAATTTCTATTCAGTTTGTAAAGCTTGTTTCACAATTAAATGTGTTAATTTCTGAAAAATAAACTTTTTTTTTTAAACTCAGAAATCTGTGTTTTTTTGCGGTCTTTAAACCGTGTATTTATAATTTACTTTTAAATTCTTAGAATGTTAATAAAATTTAAATTATTTTAATTACTTGATACCTTTTCAGTTTTGATAGTATTAAATAACTGTTTTTTCAACCGAACCTAAAATTAATTTAAATTTTTAATGACTATAATATTTTAGATTAAAACTAAAAAAACTTTTGTACACAAATTTAAAAAGTGATGAGTACTCTCAATGAATTATACATTTGGATCTTGATTCATATAATTCCAGAATTTAAAAATTAAAAGGGATAATTTAAAAGTTAAAAAGAAATTATCAAGGGTAACTTTGTCGGGTGTGATTTATTATTTATGTCTGTTTGCTTTAAATTTTACGTGGAAATTTAATTTAAAAGCGGGGACATTTTATTTAAAGATACAAGTATTCAATTTAATTATTTAGTCCAAAAGCGAGATTTTTTTTAAATTTGAATATATTAGATTAATTTGTTTTAGAGATTTAAAAAAAAATGGAAATTTTTGCTAAAAAGAGAATTACAGACGTGCTTTGTTTAATCTTTTAATCTAGTAATTATTTAATTAAAACTAATATAATATTTATCATAATAGAATTATGTAGCAACATAGAGATAGTAATATGTGGTAAGGATGTATAAATAAGAAATTAAATAGATTTAAAAAAAAAAATAATAAAAAAAAATGTTGAGATTTGCAACCGCTTTGATTATATTTTTTTACAAATGTGGTGAATGTAAAATAAAGATTTACAATCATGGCTAATGTAATAATATACGTGTGGTGTCGCGGGACACCAGATAGGAACGAAGTTCCTTACGCTTTTCGTTAAATATGATAAATTATATAATCACACTGCTAAGTATTCGTTGCTAACTACTTATACATGGAGGAGTTAGAAAAGACACAAAATTAAAAGTAACTAACTGTTTATACTTAAAGGGGGTTAGGGAAAAATTGAAAGAAATACATTAGCGGTGTTGGAGTTGGTTTTACTAAAATATTTGTCTCAATGAAGATGAATTTAGACTTTTTCCCTTCCTACAATTCCAATTTAACGTTTGCGCAAACGCTTTTGCGGATAACGTTGTCCGACGACCTCGTCCTGGGAATTGGTAAAATGAACATATGCATTAAATTTCAAAAAAAAAAAATGGTCAAGTTATCATCATCGTCGATTTCGGATCCACGCCAGGCTCCAGGCGCTGTTACGTTCAATAAGAAACAAGGAACCTCGTTCCAATAAAGATTCGCACGCGATAAATAATGTTAAATAAAGATTTACAAATCTCGCTGAATGTAAAATAAAGATTTATCAATGTGGTGAATGTAAAATACAGAATTAGAAACATTTTTTTTTAATCATTGTAAACTGAACCGCTTTTAAAAACGTGAAATATCGAAAACAAAGATTTTGGCAGGCAAGTGAATGAAAATAAGAAACTAATAAAATAAAATGTTTTTCGCAAGAAAGTATACAATACATAAATGGAGTAAAAGTAAAACAAAACTGTTACGAAAAAACCACGTGACAAAACTAATGTATTGATGTTTTGCGATACATTATGTATTCAAATGAACTAAACACCGAAGAGTAATGTTTTATGTATGGAATCGATTCAGAGCTGAAATTGAATTGAATTTTCAGCTCTGTTTGTGAAGAGTCAATTAGTGCCATTACTGATTCAATTAGTTCCATTCAATATTCAATCATACGAAATTTGATTGAGATGTCATTCACTGGGATGATGTAATAGTCAACACCTTTACTTGTAAATTTTATTCTTAATAAGTCAAATAGACCCTGTAGGTGTCAATAATGAAAAACAAAAATTAAATTATTTGAATAAAAGACATTTCGACCTTTTGTTGTAAGGTCATCCTCAGTCATACTCTTTTTTGTATGGTCATCCTCAGTCATACTCTTTTTTGTATGGTCATCCTCAGTCATACTCTTTTTTGTATGGTCATCCTCAGTCATACTCTTTCTTGTAAGGTCATTCTCAATCATACTCTTTCTTGTAAGGTCATCCTCAATCATACTCTTTCTTCTATGATCATCCTCAATCATACTCTTTCTTGTATTGACATTCTCAGTCATACTCTTTCTTGTAAGGTCATCCTCAATCATACTCTTTCTTGTAATGCCATCCTCAGACATACTCTATCTTGTAAGGTCATCCTTAGTCATACTTTTTTTTGTCAGGTCATCCTCAATCATATTCTTTCTTGTAATGGCATCCTCAGACATACTCTTTCTTGTAAGGCCATCCTCAATCATACTCTTTTTTGTATTGTCATTCTTAGTCATACTCTTTCTTGTAAGGTCATCCTCAGTCATACTCTTTCTTGTAAGGTCATCCTCAATCATACTCTTTCTTGTAATGCCATCCTCAGACATACTCTATCTTGTAAGGTCATCCTTAGTCATACCTTTTTTTTGTAAGGTCATCCTCAATCATACTCTTTCTTGTATTGTCATTCTCAGTCATACTCTTTCTTGTAAGGTCATCCTCAATCATACTCTTTCTTGTAATGCCATCCTCAGACATACTCTATCTTGTAAGGTCATCCTTAGTCATACCTTTTTTTTGTAAGGTCATCCTCAATCATACTCTTTCTTGTATTGTCATTCTCAGTCATACTCTTTCTTGTAAGGTCATCCTCAATCATACTCTTTCTTGTAATGCCATCCTCAGACATACTCTATCTTGTAAGGTCATCCTTAGTCATACCTTTTTTTTGTAAGGTCATCCTCAATCATACTCTTTCTTGTATTGTCATTCTCAGTCATACTCTTTCTTGTAAGGTCATCCTCAATCATACTCTTTCTTGTAATGCCATCCTCAGACATACTCTATCTTGTAAGGTCATCCTTAGTCATACCTTTTTTTTGTAAGGTCATCCTCAATCATACTCTTTCTTGTATTGTCATTCTCAGTCATACTCTTTCTTGTAAGGTCATCCTCAATCATACTCTTTCTTGTAATGCCATCCTCAGACATACTCTATCTTGTAAGGTCATCCTTAGTCATACCTTTTTTTTGTAAGGTCATCCTCAATCATACTCTTTCTTGTATTGTCATTCTCAGTCATACTCTTTCTTGTAAGGTCATCCTCAATCATACTCTTTCTTGTAATGCCATCCTCAGACATACTCTATCTTGTAAGGTCATCCTTAGTCATACCTTTTTTTTGTAAGGTCATCCTCAATCATACTCTTTCTTGTATTGTCATTCTCAGTCATACTCTTTCTTGTAAGGTCATCCTCAATCATACTCTTTCTTGTAATGCCATCCTCAGACATACTCTATCTTGTAAGGTCATCCTTAGTCATACCTTTTTTTTGTAAGGTCATCCTCAATCATACTCTTTCTTGTATTGTCATTCTCAGTCATACTCTTTCTTGTAAGGTCATCCTCAATCATACTCTTTCTTGTAATGCCATCCTCAGACATACTCTATCTTGTAAGGTCATCCTTAGTCATACCTTTTTTTTGTAAGGTCATCCTCAATCATACTCTTTCTTGTATTGTCATTCTCAGTCATACTCTTTCTTGTAAGGTCATCCTCAATCATACTCTTTCTTGTAATGCCATCCTCAGACATACTCTATCTTGTAAGGTCATCCTTAGTCATACCTTTTTTTTGTAAGGTCATCCTCAATCATACTCTTTCTTGTATTGTCATTCTCAGTCATACTCTTTCTTGTAAGGTCATCCTCAATCATACTCTTTCTTGTAATGCCATCCTCAGACATACTCTATCTTGTAAGGTCATCCTTAGTCATACCTTTTTTTTGTAAGGTCATCCTCAATCATACTCTTTCTTGTATTGTCATTCTCAGTCATACTCTTTCTTGTAAGGTCATCCTCAATCATACTCTTTCTTGTAATGCCATCCTCAGACATACTCTATCTTGTAAGGTCATCCTTAGTCATACCTTTTTTTTGTAAGGTCATCCTCAATCATACTCTTTCTTGTATTGTCATTCTCAGTCATACTCTTTCTTGTAAGGTCATCCTCAATCATACTCTTTCTTGTAATGCCATCCTCAGACATACTCTATCTTGTAAGGTCATCCTTAGTCATACCTTTTTTTTGTAAGGTCATCCTCAATCATACTCTTTCTTGTATTGTCATTCTCAGTCATACTCTTTCTTGTAAGGTCATCCTCAATCATACTCTTTCTTGTAAGGTCATCCTCAATCATACTCTTTCTTCTATGATCATCCTCAATCATACTCTTTCTTGTATTGTCATTCTCAGTCATACTCTTTCTTGTAAGGTCATCCTCAATCATACTCTTTCTTGTAATGCCATCCTCAGACATACTCTATCTTGTAAGGTCATCCTTAGTCATACTTTTTTTTGTCAGGTCATCCTCAATCATACTCTTTCTTGTATGGTCATCCTCAGTCATACTCTTTCTTGTAAGGTTATCCTCAATCATATTCTTTCTTGTAATGGCATCCTCAGACATACTCTTTCTTGTAAGGCCATCCTCAATCATACTCTTTTTTGTATTGTCATTCTTAGTCATACTCTTTCTTGTAAGGTCATCCTCAGTCATACTCTTTCTTGTAAGGTCATCCTCAGTCATACTCTTTCTTATATGGTCATCCTCAAGTCATACTCTTTCTTATATGGTCATCCTCAAGTCATACTCTTTTCTTTTAATGTCATCCTCACATACTTTTTATTTATTAAGAGGTGGCAAGATTTGACAGTTATTTTTCATCTCCATATATGTAGTCCAGAAGATGGCGTTCAAAAGGGTGTCTGACTAACATCAGGCTTGAATATTGTGTACAAGTAAATCTTTTGGTGCCATTTAAGAATATATGGTCGGCTAAGTTAGTCTGCGGGACGTAGCTTATTGGCAATAGGCATTTCAAAAAAACAAAATGGTGGAGAGCAGTCATGTCCCGCCTATTTTGGTGGACAGTGTGATTTCCATGATCCTGAGTACAGAATTAGTTAGTATACCAAAAATCAAGTTTATGTTAGTTTGTCATTTGATTGGGGACCACATTGATTATTTTGAGTAATATTTGAATAACTAACCCATTAAGTGACAATGTATCATGAACTCCCCAAATTTTTTTTTTTTGGTTGGAACCATTTATTTTGGGTTTTTTTGGATCCAAAGTGTCAATGGAAGCCTAGATTCAATACGGATTGAATGTGATTTTGATCCGCAGATACAACACACTAAAATCTGGGATTAAATCTGGATCGAGTTTTACGGAAAGATCTGAACTCGATCCTGATATTCACTGAGTGTGAGTGAAAGTGCTCCTAGCGTGTTTCCTACCTTTATTTGATTTTATGTCATTTTCAGTTTTCAGTCAAGACAGAAATCCGTTTCAGACATCAGGGAACATTTTTGGTTCCGTGTCTGTGTGTTGGTCTGTCGCTCTATTTTTGCGAACCATTATATTTTAAAAACTACACGTCCAATTTTAATGAAATTTGGATGGTAGGTCATTATTAGCTCATTGTTAGTCTCATATTGGTTGGCTAGAGCGTATTTACAGGAAATAAAGGAAGCCCGTGGTTCGAATCACGGTGCCGAAGTCTATTTTTCTCTGTCTGTCTCCCATTGTGAATAGTAATTTTAATTGGATTTAAACGTTCCGTAGGATGAATACTACCTGAAAATTGAATAAGTTTCAACCTATTGCGCTCATTTGTTTCTCTTCTATACATCCACACAAACATACCATACATTTATTTACACCTATATCTTTATATGCGTACTTATCCGATTTGTATGAAACTTTTATAGTTTATCTAAAGTAACGCAAATAGCCCCAGATTAATCAGAACCGGCTGCGCACTTTAACTTTTGCCAAATTGATACTTTTATTTCATATAAAAAATCAAAACAAATTTGCATGGAATCAATAAAGTACGTGTGTGTGCCACACCAATTTACTGTATTTTTTTATCATCCTTAAACTTTTTATTAAAAATTGTTTATTAGAACTTGTTAGTACTAAACATAATTAACTGTACCCCTTGTTTTTTTTGGACAACCTTAATATAAGTTTTAACTTTGGAGTTATATAGTGTAGCCTTATTGAATCTATAGACATATTCTTTATAACCAGTAATTGGTGACTCGCTACAGAGTCGTATAGTTATCCCCTTTCCCCAATCCCCTCTCGATCTCTAATTTCGAGCCTTCAAACTTGTCCCGAAGTTCTCTCTTGAATGATACTGGAAATAGAA
>KZ652906.1:0-31463 GCA_001010745.2 Gerris buenoi
TGGGGGTATGACGTAGGGGGTCAGGAGTGGGGGTCGGCCAGAGTGACATATTACCTACTAGTAGAGTAAATGATAGAGAGTACTAGATTACTTTTCAGCACCAGGGACTGTAGTGTCGTTCGTGTTTGGTTTAGTGCCCAGCCCAGGTAAAGTAGGATCATCACAGAGCAGAGAAGTTACAATCTTACTATGAATGCAGACCTTTGTAATAATGTCGTTGATTATATTTATCGTGATGTACAGATTTACTGTTAGAAGCAATAGAAGACGCTCTTGAAAAAGAGAAGGAGCTAGGAAAATGAGTTTGGACCAGAGTCGCACGGACAGGAAGATAACACTCTCAAAGCAACTGCTTCGCAGCTTACCAAATTTGTTACATTGTACCCTAGAAAATATAAAATGTTCTTAAGGGTGACGCCTGAAAATGTTATGTATTATTGAACTTTATTATATCTTTAATCAAGAAGTGTGACAAATTTATGAAAGATGCATAAGCCATCTGTGGATATCATATTAGAACTAAGTTATTCATATCCTCTTCTCCCTTAAATGTCGGAATTGACCAACATTTTTTCCTGCACTATCCTATTTGTATAATAGGTTTTAGCGCTTTAGACAGACATTCCTCTTGGTCTATGCTGAATGTGATGTACCTATTCCCATGTCGTTAATTTTCTTTCATTGGTCTTTTACACTCATAACTGGTTTCCAGGGCATTCCGTATCAAATGCTTACTGCTAATACTATTATAAAATCCCACGATTGTGTATAGTGAATAGAACCATTAATGTTGAGTGTTTCCCATTGTTTTAAAGTCCAGTGTCCAGTTTATACATCTAAATCCAGTCTGATTGGAGAGGTCTATCCCGGTCTTGGCGATGCCAAGACCGGGCACACTGACTTAAGCTACGTCCACACTAGTAAAACACGTTGGGTGATGTGTCTATAATCATAATCCGTCTCGAGACCTGTATGGCGTCTGCTGAGACTATATTATATTGTATTGGTCTAGTGCCCTAACCTAAGTTTGTTCGTTAAGTTATTCTCGTGTCTTCGACATAGCCGCCATTTTTACGGCAACGTGTGGGATTAGGGAAATCTAGGAAAGACTAAACAAATAAATAAAGGGAAAGGGGAAATGAGAGGATGAAAACAAAAACCACTTTGTGTCTACTAGTGGCTAGGCTTGAGTTACCGCTAGTTCTTCTTTGTCCACTTTCATACCTTAAAGTATTGTGGTGGTTCAAAAATTATTTTTTAAATAAAAAATCGGTCCGAGACAACTTGGACAAACTTTCTCATATACAAGTAAATAATTACTTACTCCAGTGTTTTCCATTTACTAGTTTTCATATGTATATTTAATTATTATTTAACATTTTATCAAAATGTATCATAAAAATAACTTCTCCTCGGCGGAGAATAGAACCCGGGCTCTCTCCGTCCGCGTTTTAAGCTTTTTTCTCCGGAACTAGATTTTTTCCGGGGAAACGGCATATTGTTAGATTCGTATTTAAATGGACTAAATTTTAGAATTTGTTTATCAAAATCGTCGGAACCGTTTTCGAGAAATAATTTTGTTTCATGTTTTTTCAGAGTTTTTTAGGGGTAGCGCCCCCAAATTTGGAGCTAAAATTCATTTCTCGATTTTACCTCGGGGTATGATTTTTCTAAACATGTACGCCAAATTTCCTCAAAATCAGCCCAGTAGTTTAGGCTCCAGGCGTCTGAACGTACAGACGACGGACTGACATTTTTTAAATTGGACTCAAGGGACCTCAAAACGTGTAAATCCATCAAAATCGAATCTTCGCGCCGTCACAATACTTTCTCTTTATATGAGAAAGTAAAAAGTTAATCAATAAAGACATCTTAGCATAAAGTTTGTATAAAGGTGCGTTAACACCTGACACTTCTCTCCGGCAATAAATGTCAAGTGTCAGACAGAAATCGCTTTGAGTGTTTACATCTGAGAGAAATTGCATGAGATTTATGTCGGAGATATATGTCTGACACTTCTCGCAATGCTTAAATTTTCAATAAATGTACGAAGAGGAGTTTGAATTTTCAAATAATCGGTGTTTCAAATAAATGGTCTGCTAATTAGTGCGGTACATAGCTTCCTCAAGGTGCGTTTGCACCTAACATTTATTCATGTCAGACAGAAATCTCAGTCTGAGATTTATGTTTCAACTCTCAACTATAAGTGTCGACACTTCTATACCAACAGATGTAAACACCGATTATATGAACATTCAAACTCTTCGTACATTTATTGCAAATTTAAGCATTGCGATAAGTGTCAGACATATATATCTCCGACATAAATCTCAAGCGATTTCTCTCAGATGTAAACACTCAAAGCGATTTCTGTCTGACACTTCAAATTTATTGCCGGAGAGAAGTGTCAGGTGTAAACGCACCTTTATACGTCCTATTTCGTATACTTTAGTTATTCGAGCAATTTGCAACCTATTGATGTCAAATTTATTTACTCCCCCCCCCCCCCATTTTTAAATCTGCCAAAATTGTTTTGATTTTCTACACGAAGTAAATAAACTACACGGTTTTCTACACAGTAAATCTTTATCGCAGATCGGCTATCTGTGAGCTTTTTTTGACAAATCATCCAAATTTTATAAAAATCAGGTGAGTCCTTTTGAAGATATAGATGTAAATAAATGTATATGCTTGTGCGCATGTGGTAGATAAATATTTGTGAGCAGAGAGTTGACATTTATAATTTATATGGTCTAATCATGACCTACCATCCAAATTTAATTAAACTCAGACGTGTAGTTTCGATAAAAAAATTGGTTCTTCTGAACGACCACATAGCTTTCATAACCTTAGGTAAGCTCAGAATCAATAATAATTTCAGATTGTTAAATTGTTTATTAAATTACTATTGTCTGCTCTCACGTGATATTTTCTTTTCAATTACATTTGCAATTTTATTAAATTGTGTTTCCCCGAAAAAGGTAAAAAAACAGCTATTTTGTAGGATTGACCTGGTAGCTAGGTTTTATTGTTTTTATTCATATTGCTTTTGTTTTTATTTCTTTTATTCATGACATAATTGTTTTTTAAAAACGATAGTGTATTTTTTTTTTTTTTCATATACTCGTAACTAACATGTTTTCCACACTTCCATTTTCCATAATAATTATCAATACATTTAATAGGGTATAAGTATCCATGCGAAACGAGAAGACATAGATTCCTTGAGTACATTACATTTTTATAACTTTAGTAACTACATAATAGAGCTACTTTCAATAAAATCTCTTGATCTTCTTAGTACTATTTTTGATAACAAAATTGACTATTTCAACTAACATTGTTTGGATCTCCTAGTTAACCCTAAAAAAAATATAAATACATAATGGTGAACAAACATTATAACAGTAGATACTATTTATTGGATTGATATATGGAAAGTGTCTAATATTATGGCAAGGCTATGCAAGGGTTCAAAATTATTGTGGGTTGATTCATAAAAATAGAAATCCAGGATAAATATTACATTGGTATTATTATTAGATAATACTTTTGCAATATTAGGGTTACTTTAGTAAGTTAGTATATCTTTTTTAAGCCAGCTGCGGTGTACTCATTAGCAACTACTGTAATGCGGCATCTATTAATACATTTATAAAATTTGATATCGATTTTACAAAAATGTAATTTCATGAGTATGTCATATATTGGAAATTGTGCAATCGATCATTTATTCCCATACAGTTGGGTATTAAGATTAATAATTTATCTGTTAGTATGGTTTGAATGATTGGTAACAGATCCCCTTGGCCCGCGTAAATCACTAGAAGCCTGGTTTAGCGTAACTGGATCTCACGGCCAAGGTTTAGCGGTACGGTTGCGTACCGTAAGCCTGATACCCCGGGTGATTGAATGTGCCCTCTAACTGAGACCGGCGTCTCTACCCCGGGGTGGGAGGATGAAATCTATTAAAATGACAAATACCCATGTCGGACAAACATAGGGAAGAGGGGGGGGGGGATCCGTGTGATAAATCGCTCTGGGATATTGTTCCTTCATCCGGGACATTGGCACAGCGGGTAGTCTGCGTCCCTCCTGGAAAAAATATTAAATTCACTTTTTCTTTTTTTTACCCCCTTGTTTCACACAATAATAGTATACTTCTATATTTTCAACGCTACAACCTTAGAAGAAAAATCTATCTTCCACGCATCCGAAGCTTATACATACATATACATAATATGTAACTTATATGTATCTTTTTTGTAGATCTTTGTAAAAGAATGTAATATTTATACATATTTATGTAAACTTGGTAGTCTTTCTTCCCCATTTAATTAAATTTATCCAAAAGGTACTAAGAAATTTTCTTCAATTCGTCTAACAAAATCATAAATCTAAAATCCTTAAACCTTTTAAATAAGTTGTTATTAAAGTTTAGTTCCTTCGTGGTCTGGTCTCACCCGAATTAACTTACACTGTATATAAATTGATTTTAAAGTTTGATATTGAATTTTGTTGGTACATACTTCCAAAGGTTACATTAACCGTGTAGAATAAAGATTTTTAACCTTTTTTCTTTTGACAAACTATAATAATTGGAGGTTTCTTAGACTCTACAGAATGATTCTGTATGAATTGTCATTAAGTTACTGGGTTTAATATTAACCATGTCGACAACCCCATGCACATAAATTTTAGCTCTAATTTATATAACGTGATTTCTAAAAATTGTGGAAACCTCCACACACTTCGTTTTATCATCTTAGTTTTGGTGCGAAAATATTTACTTTACAAATGCAAATATGGACATTAGAATTATATTATGGTGGTTCTAAAGTTTTCCGTGGACATATTCTAATAAATCTTAATCTTTTGGAGAAGATCTAGATTCTAATTTGAATACTAATGAAACCATGATAAAGTCCGCCACGCACTTATTTATGAAATCTAAACTGAAATATGAATTTATTTATCTTTTGGTCTCATCTTTTTTTATCTTATCTTTTATCTATTCTTACCGATTATTGAAATTTGTTAAAGTAATTAGTGTAATACAGCAATTGTTGTAGAGTTCTTAGGATTGCCTCAATCTAAAATATTGTAAGTCCGAATAATCAATAAGCTAATTTAAATTTTTTTATGAAATAAATTTAACTAATAAACTGAAATATTTAATTTTTAATGCACACATTTTTACGGATGTTGCAACGTTAGTTAACTTTTGAAGCTGTCTATTCAGATCAAGCAAGTTGTTATGAATTGAAACGAATTCCACGTGAAATTTTACATAGGACAATATTTAGATAATGAGAGGGATTCTGTAGAAATATTCCAAATTTAAATGCCTCATTATATTTCCTCTCTGTTGGTTTTCAATCGAGAAATGAATTTGATTTATATGGGATAGGCAGGAAGCTATTGAGCGGATTAATCGCATGCTGTGCGATATAGTCATATAAGTTTCTGATTCATTGAATCCGGCATCGTTGTTCAATCATTTACAGTAGTTAATTTTTGCATGTAAGACTTTCCTTGACAATTCATTATTGATTTTAAATGTTAATTGACTTCTAAAATTGCACTGAATTCAACTTAAATCACTTAATATTACTAATCTTAATAATATTCCTTACATTTAACTCAATGTAAAAAATGTTTGGACCGTGAAGAAAAATGTTAGTGTTAACCAATTTTATAGATTCACTGTTATTATATATTTTTTCTTTAACGTTGGGATCAGTGTTTTTTCTCCTAAATTCCAATTTCATACCATACGCGTTATCGAACGCCCATATTTTGAGTTTAAACAAGTAAGGCGCGCTTCACGTAAGTACGTGAGGCGATATAATCGCCGTATTCTGTAAGATTAAGTTAAAATTATTAAACTTTTTTTAGTCGCCAGCCATGTTGGCTGACATCTTGAAAATATTAAGTGTAAAAAATCGAAAAAAGTGTCCAGTTGTCACAAATGCCGAGATGCACCTGTGTGCCGAATTTAATGTTCCTAGCTAATGTGGTTTATGAATTGAAACAAGCAACGGACAGACAGACAGAGCCATTATTATAAGGTTTCTTTTTGTACTTAGTACAGAAACCTAAAAGGAATAATATGCCAAAGATAGCCCAAAGACTCCCAAATTACTTACAACCTTCGGCAAACATTCCTTTTTCTCACCATATGCTGATATTTACGAGCAGCTACCAATCGTTCAGTAACACTTACTTAACGAATCATTTAATTTTTGATGCTATGATAATTCACACAGTGATAGAAGAACGCAAGGAATCTAATTAAATTATTAGATTCTAATTAAATAAAAAAGAAAACTAATTAAAATATAACTAATTAAAAGAAAACTAATTAAATTATTGCCAAACGTTTTCTAATCAAGCTTTAGAAAAATACTTGCCCTGAAGTATATTGTATTGTTTATATTTTTCATACTTAGTCTGAAATTATATCTAGAGAGAAATAATTCGATTAGCCTGATATGTAATTCGATAATGATAATCTGCCTAATAATTTGATTTCCTAATTAAAATAATTCGACCATTTTGAAGGATTTACACGTTTTGAGGTTCTGTCAGCACAAAAAAAGTTGTTTTTGAAAAATTTTATGTGTACGGACACGTGAAGTCTAAAATACTTCATCGATACATGTCCTGAAAAATTATAGCGATGCAAATATGTAAATTCGTGAAATGAATTTTAGCTTTAAATTTAGGAGAACACCCCAAAAAAAAAACTTAAAAAATTACTTCTCAAAAATAGTTCTTAAGTTTTTATTTAAATATTTCAAAATGTATTCCATTATAGTCCTTTCCTCGTAAAACTCTAGTTCTTGAGGTATTTTTTAAAGGTGAGAAATCGCGTTAGATACCCATCCTGGAAGAATTATTATTATAGTAAATATTGGTTTCAAGAATAATTAAACACACGATAACCTGAAGCAATAAACAAATGAAATACACTGGACGAAGTAATTGTTAATGATATATTTGTACAAAGTACGATAGATATGCTTTGGATGTTTTTTTTTTTTTTTTTTTTTTCAATATGATACATATAAATTATCTAACAATAAATCTATGGATTTTGGTTTTTTCATATGTTTTCATATTTTATTTATTCGAGATTTGTGTTAAAACAAATCAACGAATTCTCTTTTAACTCATGTTTTACTTAAAAGATTGTCAATAAGAATCATTTTACAGTCTAAAATAAATTTTTAATTTGCTCGATATTTCTGGATTGATGTACCAAACGCCTTTAAATATTCTGAAAATTCTGAAAACTTCGATAGCTACTACGATATTACCGTGTATAAAGTTCCCCCGCACTTTGACGCACGCTCATATAGCTTACTAATGATCACATCATACTCGCTAGGGCGGTACAATGTACAAATGTATGATGTGTGAAGTAACTGGAACTCTCCACCACGGGGCGTAAAAAGGGCCTGAATGATGGCCTAATTGCAAGGTTCGAACAAGTGGTTCATCCTATCCGTTCTAGTAGGAAGTACTAGACTACTACTACTACTACTACCGTGTATAAACGTGTGTGTAAACTTCCGTTTAGATATAGACAGCAAATAATCGATTGTTGGTAAAAGATATTTTTTAGGTAAATTTTAAGTATTATGTTGTTTTTTTAGCTGTTTTGTTTACTTTTTTCGGAAAGGTTACTTTAGGTTATCATACAAAGTCTTTTAATTAAAAACAAACAAAACGTAATTAAATTAAAAACGTATATATTTAGTATAAGAATTGTTATTTTAATAAATCAAGTAACTAAATATCAGTTTAAGGTGTTTTAATTGCGTGAATTTGTAGGTAAAACTTTTATATTTACAAACTTAATAACTATTATCCATGGTGCACTAGTCGTAGATAAAATTTAATACGCAACATGGATCGAAGTATTTCTACTCTCGGGATTATCTCTCTCGGCAAGCCTCGAGAGCTAACTCATTTATCTCCCTCGGCCTTACGGCCTCGGGAGCTAATGAAGTTTTCTCCTTCGGCGTTGCCTCAGGAGAAAACTTAACCTTGAGTCGGAAAACATACTTCTCTCCCTTGTTGCGTAAATAACTATTTTTGGTATTAAGTAAGAAGTGATATTATATTCTTGGTTTTAATAAATGCCAAACCTTGAATAGTGAAGCGTATTTGTTCTACTTTACAAAACATTAACCTATCCTATTTATTATAGTATAATTCTTATCGAAAAATTGGAGAAAAAATTAGTCCGTATGTAAAAATATCTTTAACTGAACACTGTATTGGAACGGCACGAAGTCTCTTTTATAACTCGTACATTTTAAAAACCAGGAAAGACACATTCAATTTACCATAAATCCTTTCCTTATCCTTAGCCTAAATCCATTTTATTTATTACGTCTCACCGGAATTTCAGACAATTCAATTTTGTCTACCAGTCTAATCTGTTTTAGAAAAAATAAAGAAGAAAACGTTCGAGATAGCATTCTCAAAGTGTAAGATTGTCTTCTTCCTTTTTCTAAAAAAAAGTTTTATATATATATATATATATATATATATGTATAGGAAGAGATATAGGGATGTAACATAGATCTCAAATAGAAGTTGGAAAACCCGTTTCGCTGTGTGGGAAACGCATTCTATGAGATTAGGTCCACATTCATTCTTTTAAGCAATAGAAGGTTCTTTAAGGAGGTTAAAGCTTTCGGGAGTTAGAGATAGCCGAGGCCTAGATAATAAATGGTAATCTAGATAAAGAGAATCTGCAATGGTAAAGTTAGCGCTACGCATAGAAAATAAGGTCGAAACTCGCTCCAGGGGAGTTTCGGAGCGTCGCGAAGACGCCCACATTACAACTAACTCTCGCATCTATAACACTTGTTATTGTAGCAAGGTTTCTGGCTCGGTAAGGCCATTTTTCTTTTACAGTAGGGAAGTAACAGACGGAGGAAATTCCGTTCTTTAAATTGCCACACCCTAAGTTCGTTTTTGGTTTTCTTTTCTCCTTTCTTTAGGAGCCAGGCTTGGAACGAATGCAAGAAGAAGCAAACATTACACCGAGTCTCAGGGTTAAGAGGATATCTTAAGATGGGTTCTTTTCAAGACATTACAATGCCTCGTATAAAAACACAACACCACCAAAACACTTTTTAGGACTTGACTTGAGGTCAATATAATGGGTCTTCTACCCCCTCCTTTTAGGCTTCTAAAGCAAGACAAATAACACAAAAAATATAAGAGCTTTCTTGCTCAAATGTAACACGATGTCTGCTCTCTTTTCATGTCTATTCTTCTCTGTGAAGTAAAATAGAAATGCAAGTACATAACTGTAAATATTTTCTTTCCTTACTTGTTTTCTCTGTGCTATTATAGTGTAGTTATTCTTTAGACACTATGCCTCAAAACGTGTTTTATTTCTACGACTTTTTTAGTATCAATTATAAAAGGGAATTATTAAAAGTGAATTTAATCGTAAATTTAATTAATTAAGTTAACATTAAAAATTTAAATGAGTAGACGGCTGAAATTAATATGGGGGATTCTGCTGGCTATTTTCGACAAACCATCAGACCGTTTTTGACCTCCCTCCATGTTAGCACCCACTAAAACATCCCAAAATTTTGTTTTTTTAAATCGGAACTATTCTAAAGTACCCCTTGATTTATGTCTATGACATCTAGACTATTTCTGACTATGAGGTAGTCAACTTACAATTAAAAAATAATAATACAATAATTGTGAAGGAAAACAATGTCCCATCATCTAATAGATTCACATCGAATCATATTAATAATAAAACAAATTATCTTAATAATGTAATTCCAGATATAAATTAAAATTATAAAAACTTTTAGCTGTATCTGTTAATAAGTTGCATATTTCTTGCGAAAAAGGACAAAAGAAATTAATATAAACCGACCCAAACTTATAATTTTTAGGAAATTGCCTACAGAACCGTGTGATCTGTATGACGCCACAGTTGTATCTGAATCGAGTCATTATTGTATTAAATTTATAATTTACGGTAGGAAAGAGCTGGCATAATAGAGCATCTAATAAATAATATTAAACGTAACTTCTCCTTACTCTCAAAAACCCTAATAATTTCCTAAGTTTTCATTTTTGCTCCATTCATCTACCTGAAGGCACCTTTAAATCCCCCTCCCCTCTACAAATTTAAATGATCCTTTAATTTATTACTTTTTTACGAAACTAATATTAGAACTCATGACCGCCAAAGAATAACTTTTGGCTGTTAGAGATTTTTTTTAATACCTTTGAAAAAAAAAAATATTTAAACACAATGAGATGCATTACCGAAAAACTTTTGCTAATATAATATAGTATTTTTATTAGTACAACGCAGGCAAACAGTATACAATTAATATATTCTTACCAAGTATAAAATAAAATCTTTTAATGTCCAAAAACGGTTTGTTCATTCACCTTTTAATAAGTTTAATGTTTGTTAGGAAAATCAGGATTATAAAATCATAACAGTTCTCTTGAAAGAGAATGTTGATAAAAGTATATCCTTTTTTTACTGACTGGACTACTATAACTGACCCCTTTTAAATAATATTACTTCATTTATATTTCTTTTTGATCTTATTTCTACATATCTATATATTACAGTCACTGCTGTTATTAATATGAGTATTGAAGAGATCTTCTTGAGTTTTATTTTTGAGTAGGTTGATTTGTATATTCTCTCTCTGGAGAAGCATTCATTTATTTTTTATATACGCCTTATAGATAGAGTGCCCAATAATGAAGATTATATTTGGTATTCTTTTTCTTCAAAAGAAATATTTTTTATCTCGAGATTTCTTGCTTAGATTTTAGCTTGCTTTCCTTGCCAGGGAAATGTCGACATGCTAGAATAGCTCGGCTAATCATATTTTTTATTCATAAGTGGGTAAGAAAAAAATACCTTGTTCTGTTTTCTTGAAATTTGGTATATTCCTTGATTTTTATGATATTGTGTACTCGTACATGTTCTTTTTTTATAATTTAAAAATTGTTTTTTAAATTTTATTAAAAAAAAACTGTTAAAATTTTGGATAAATGTTCCTTCAAGCCATTAAAATCTATGTACTCGTATATGGTTTAAAATCGGTCCTAAACAACTCGCACTAACTTCCTTACACACAAGTACACAATTACTTGGTCTAGTGTTTTCTACTTATTAGTTATTTTGAGTTTTCGTAGTTTTAATTAATTATTTTAACAAAATTTACCATTGAAATAACTTATCCCCCACAGGAATCGAAATCTTCATTTTTCCTGGGTAAACGACTTACTGGTTAAATTCATATTTAAATAGACTGCAGTTTATAATTTTTACTTAAAACGTTGGAACTGTTTTCGAGAAATAATTTTTTATCATGTTTATTCATGCAGAAATACATTGTTCGATTTTCTTATAATTTTGTATCAATGTTCCTTAAAGTCTTTAAAATCGATGTACATATGGATTATTAAAAATAAAATAAATAGATAATAGTAATATTTTTGAAAATTTGAAACAATTTTAAAAAGTATTTTGTTATTTCAAGTCATTAAATCAATATAATTTTCCTATTTTTGGATGCGAGGTCTACTTTTCTCAGAAATATTACTTATTGTTACTATTAAATGATTCTATGCGTGTGTGTGTTTTTGGATTTAAAATGAGTGAAGAATTGTTATAACCTGTTATTATCATTAATTATGTTAAGAAGAGGTTCGCCCTACGTGATTTTTTAAAATGTTATTTTACTCCTCCAACCTGTGGACCAACATCAATTTTTAACCACCATCCTATCCACAGACGATAAACATTAACTTCAACATGGCATATTGACTACAAGGTTGACAACCAAGTTGATCGTCTAAAACGGCCTTAATGATTCGTATTTGAATGGACTAAATTTTAGATTTTTTAAATAAAATTGTCGGAACTGTATTAAGGGTATAGCGCCCATAAATTATTAACATTAACAATATTTTATTTTTTCGAATCCGGGACCCTGTAAACGTGTAAAAAAATCAAAATCGAATTATCGGGCCATCAGAATACTTCCTCTGTCTTTATACTAGTTATTTGAGAAAGTAAAAAACGTATATTTATATTGTAAAGATATGATTGATGATTTAATGGCTATTTGCAATCGCCTTGCCTTTAAGGCACCACGGCACGGCATTCAGCCGACTTGCTTAACTAATAATAATTATTTGTAATTTAGTTTTATTTATTCTAAAAAAGTAAATATATTTTAATATAAATATTATTAATATTGTCTATCTCGTAGTAGATCTTCCGCTCATTTAAAATTGGTTTTAGACATTGCTCTATTCATTAACTCATAGAGTATTTATTTGTTCTGCAAAGTTTTTATGTGCTACAAGAATCTTTCAGAGTCTTGCTTATCAGCAGACAGTTTTCTTAAATAGGTACATAAGTAATAAAAATAAAATTTATCCAAAATAAAAAAATAAAAAATAAAAAAAACTATTTCATATTAATAAAATAGTGAAAACCTTGCAAAAAAAATATAATAAACTGATTTCAATGTATAAATTATTTTTAGTTACAAGATAAAAAATTCAAACAGAAGAAATTATTTGAAAATAAATCAATCTAGTGCAAAAAAAGGTAATTTTCACGTTTCATTTGTCTTTAATGATTATGCGTCTTTTTATTTTTTAAATTTGATTCTTTCTTTAAGGCTGTCTCTTGAAAAAAAAAAAGAGGTTTTAAAACCTTTCCATGTATAAATCATCTGACCTTTAAGTTAAATAACAGGATTTCAACTTTTATTTTCCTCCCTTGTTGTAAGAGTAAAGGCTAATCCTAAAGAAAAAAGGCTAAAAGGAGGAGAAAAGAAATGATAAAAGGGTGGCAAAAAAATTAAATTTAAGCTGGTAAAAAAGAAGCCCTGAGGCTGGAAAGAAAGGTATAAGAGACACTCAAAGGATTCTGTTGGTTCTTAAAGACTGTAAAGAACTTTAAAAAACTCTGTTGATTCGTACAAGACTTAATAAAAAGGAAAATAACAGACAAAAACTGCTAATGTAGCTAGTTTTTACTTTGTTAAATGTAGAAATAGGGTTTTGTAGTTTATCGTCTAACTAACAACTTACTCTAAGTTTCAAAAAGATTTCTACTCCTTTGTTTAATTTTTACTCTCTTTAGTAAATATAATTGGATAGCAAGTAAAAAGAGCTTCGACAAACAAATAAAACACAAACCAAGCAGTAGGAAATATGAGCAAATGCGTTTAATATTAAATAATACACAAAATATAAATTTGTTGTGTAACATTTTTGGTAAATCTTACCGTCTTGTTTTGTTTGAGTTATCCGTTACCCATGAATATGTGAATATAAAGTTTCTGATAAACCTTTTTTTGACTTAAGTAAAAGAAAAACCTTTGGTAAAAATTTAAAATTATATTTTTTCTTGTAAGTCTACTTAACACACAAAATTACAAAATCGGTTCCATTATTAATAAGTATTTTATTGTTTCCTTGTAATAGAATAAAAGCTTTCTCCAATGTGTGGTAGCGACTCATCATAAAAGAGGTACATGGAATAACAACGTTGTCACAAAATATGTATAGTAAATATTTTGTGTATATAGAGACAGACACCATATTCATATTATGTATATGGTGTCTGTCTCTCGGTCTATCACTTAATTTTTGCGAATCAATAGATAATCGTCCGATTTTATTGAAATTTAGATGCTAGGTCACAATAAGCCCATTGTTGGTCCCATATAACTTTCAACCTTATGCGCCCATCTGTTCACGCCTCTCTCTCACGTGTGCACAAACATACATTTATTTACACCTTTATCTTCAAAAGTACTTAATAAGTACTTTTAAAAATCATATAATATATGATTTTTATGGTTAGTCAAAAATATTCGGTAAATTGCCCAGATCAATTTTAACCGTCTGCGTTCATTAAATTTTGCTAAATAGATACATTAATTCATGTAAAAAATCAAAACTATTTTGACAAATTTAAAAACGGGAGAAAAATTAAATAAATTTGACAATATTGGATGAAAAAGTTAATGCTTTTATTATTAAACTTTACGAAATAGATTTAAAGGAATCTATGTGCCACTAATTGGCAGAGTATTTTTTTAAAATGACTGATTTTCGTGTGTTGTCTAAAGTGTGCAGATGCGATTCTGAACCGATTTCAATGAAATTTACCATACATGTTCAGAAAAATCAAAACCCAAGGATTTCTGATAATGTATGGAAAATTTATCTTAATGTTGGGAGGATAGGGACGGCAAGGAATAGTAAAAATTAAGTTTCTATCATTATTGATAAGTCTACAGCAATGAAAATCGATGCTATACATTAAATTTCGAAAAATAAATTTAATGTTTGATCGAATTAAAACATGAGAGTCCTTTTCTAAAAGTCAAAGAGCTTTTGGAAAGTAGAAAATTATACTATTAGCGTTTATAGATCAAAGTATAATCAACTGGGTATACATTACTCATACTTGCTTCTAGTTAATGGATCCCTAAACGCCAAATTACCAAACGTCTTTGCCAAATAGTAATTAATTAAAACGAGAGTTAAAAGCACCAAAAGCTAGCCCAGCTGGAAATGTACTTCTTTGGAATTAATTTTATCTTTTATTTCTTTAGATATTTTCTGGTTTTATACTTTTCAAAATACCTTTTTATACTCGACGATCTCTTAAAATGGTCTTCATCCGTGACTGATAATTTGTGGTTTTTTTTTTTTAACAAACTGATCAATTATACTCTCAAAATTTATTTATTAAAAATTTACATACGTTAAATATAAAATCCAATTGACTTGTCAAGATATCTCTTGAACCACTGAACCTATGAAGACATTGTTTGGGTAGGTGCCTTAATCCTCTAGCTAAGAAATCTTAATGCAATCCGCCATTTTGATTTAAGATGACGGCCATTAATATAGAAAGTTTGACATGATGATATCTTTCGAACCAATAAGACTTGAATCTTGAAATTTGTAATTAAGCTTCTTTCTATGAAAGAAATCTCTTAGAGAATAAAAAATGCCAGCCTATGCTTCTCCTGAAACGTAAACATGCTATTCCAGTAGTTGATAGTAATAACTAATAAGGAATATAATAAGCGATTTCTATCCACACATGCATGAAAAAAATAATTTTTACAAAACTATTGCCTTTAAACTGATTAAATATAATTTAATGTTTCTTGTATGTTGTATGAGCGAGAGAGATTTTAAATTTAATGATAAAAAGGTTTTTTAGTTGAAAAAATTAGTTATTTTTATTGCTCTTTTCTTTTGTTTCAGGTGAGAGTACAGTTAATTTTCTAATAGTAACCAGTTATCAAGGTATTTTTTAAATTTTAACTACTTTAAATGGGAAAGATCCTGTTCCGTCCACCTTTATCTTCCATCATTCTACTTTCTTTATTTTGAATAAGTTAAAAATATTTATAGAGATTGTTGTTCAATAACTATAGCTTAAGACCTGTTGAATATAACTTAATATTCGCAATTATTTAAGACAACGAGCTCATAAAATTCTCAAAAAAATTGAGATCTATAGGTTTAAAATCAGAGGTGAAGAGGGGAGGGGGTACTAAAAACTTGTATTGTCCTTTTTTATTGCTGATAAATTAAAAATCGACCCGAGAAAACTCAAACAAAGTTTTTCATACTGTTAAAACTGTATTTAATTGTAGAATATCTCATTTAATTATTTATTTGTTTTTAAAAAGTATTTCAATTTAAAAAGTGTTGTTTGCTTTTTGTTTTCCATTTGTTACTAAATCAGATTTATTTTCAACATTATATATCTACAAATAGATTTTACCCGGAAAAGCGGCTTATATTTTTAGATTCGTATTTAAATGGACTATTTTTTTTAATTAAAATCGTCAAAACAGTATTTAGGGTATGGCGCCCCTAAATTTGGAGCTAACATTCATTTCTCGAATTCACCTCTGGGTAATTGTAAAACGTAAACATGTCTGCCAAATTACGTCAAAATTGGCGTTGTAGTATTTTTTAAAAACCTCTTTTTTGGAGTCAAAGGACCTCAAAATGTGTAAATCCATCAAAATCGAATTTTCGTTCTATCACAATACTATCTTTCTCTTTACATGAGAGAGTAAAGATTAATATTTAGGTCTACAAGTTGATATTAAGTATATAATAACTGTTTATTTGTCACATGTCTAAACAAAACTGGTAGAATAGAAAGCAATAAGGCCTTTTTATATCTCTTCATATTTTATATTTCTCAAAGCCTTTTTATATCTATGAGGTTTAGCGATGAGTATTCTCTTGTAAAATTTTATTCATTAGCGTTTTATAAAATTAATTTGATTTGTTACTTCAGTATGCAAAATAAACTGTTTGGTTAGTTAAATAGGTTGAAGTGATTAAATTATTTGATATAATGCACATTGTTCTTTTACCGCTTCCTTATTGCTGGTGTGTCGTCCTGTTGCCTAATTCCATCCCTACAGAGAAGTATTGTGCAAGGATAAGGAGAGAGAGAGAAGTAAAAGAGATAAAACAATGAATGATGGTTTAAATTAGCCCCGATCGTTTTCCATTACTCTTGCCTCTCTCTGGACCCCGGCCTCCCCTCGGAGTTATAATTTATTGGGTTTGGCAAAGAAAAGCTCTAGGTCTCCTGTGAGAGGGCAAAGTGGATCCGGGGGTTTTCAGGGATGAGCGGAAAACCCTCCCCCAAGATAATACTGCTTTCCTCGTTCCACTAAAGTCTTGATATCCTAACATGATTTATACATGTTTTCCTTGAACACACCTAATTTCGATTAGAACCTACTAGAGTTTAGAATTACCTCTGCAAGCTTAAATTAAACGGACATTAAAACCATAGGAGTTAAGAGGGAGAGGTTAAAAACATCCCTGCACTAGCAAAAACCCCGAAAAAAGAAAAAGGGGAAGTGTTCCTCCTGATTAAACCAATCCGAGAACACCTTCCCTTAAAACGACCCCCTTGAAAAAAGGAAATTACAAAAGCCATTTATACACGCAAGAGAGCGATATGTGGATTTCCTGCTCCGATTTACGGCCCCTTGAATGTTACAGGAAAACCTAATTCGTAGCCAAAAAGCTTACTGAATCTTTTAACTGAAAGATGACCCTTAAAAGGGAGAGGCGCCAACCCTTATCTCTTTTTCCTGAATTATAGATAAACCACAAGTTTTTTCCTATCTTTCTCCTTTCACAAGGGATTTTACTCAATGTAGAACTGAGAGAATGTAAAACTGACCCGTCTTTATTACCACAGAGCATTATTAATGATACTAACATAAAAGGAACTGAACTATACCGAGATGCAAGTAACTTATACTGCTGACAGCCTCACACCACAAAGCTCACACCAAGTAATATCTAATATTAATTATACATGTATATTGTTTGAGCTATAAAATTGTTAATAAATTTTGCTCTGAAAATAGCGCATAATTTAAACGACAAAACATATAACTATTCAAAAATTTAAATGTATTTTTTGCCTACGTTAAGTTTTATCATTTTTTTTTCTTACTTTTGGTTTTAAAAATCAATCGCGCTACAACTATGTAACCAGTCTCTACCCCCCACTAAATTAACCATTCCCGACTCAATGGTAATAGTTATTTATTTGTGATCCATCACCACTATAGAAATTTTCATTACCAAAATCAGTTTTTCAGAAATAAGTTTAAAATTCAAATAAGGGCCTATAATTAAAATAACATAACCTTAATTTGCACTACATTCCTGACATTTTGATACACATATTATCATAGTATCCTTCGGTAAATAGTTGCAGCGTTATCGGTGTCTAAACTCAGCTAGTTTTATCCCAGAATAATTTGAAATAAGTCAATGCGCCACTCCTCGCAAAAAGGTCAATAATGGAGATGCAAAGATGTGGCCCACTAAATCGGCCATTCCAGACTCAATGGTAATAGTGATTTATTTGTGATCCATCACCAATATAGAAATTTTCATTACGAAAATCAGTTTATCCGCTGGTCTGTGTCTCCCTTGTCACCTCTTGTTCGTCTTGCAGCTGTCCTCAATTCTCTTTCCTTGAATCCTGTAAATATATCAACCCATAATAATCTCCGTCTTACCTTCGAGTAATTTAGTTACAAATTCAAGCATTTTCTAAAATTTAATAGCTAACCAAACATTCCAAGTTTTAATTTATTATATCTTTATTATTATTTGTTACATATACAATACATAAACCTCATAACAATTATTATTATTATGTGAAATGCCCTCTTTCATGTTAAACTAAAGAATTTTATATAATTGTATTATTACTATTACTATTTTTTTAATATTAGGTATGTTATTTTTTTGTTCTCGAATAGTATTAAATTTCTTCCGAGCGCCCTACTCGTGGTTGTGCGTCTAAGGGCTCATTACATATTATTAAATAAATTAATAACCAAACATCGAGGTAAATTGTCTTCATTCTATGCCACTCTTTTCTATCTGCAGTCACTTTTTGCCATGTTTTTAAAAGATTCCTCATCTCCTCGTTCCATTATTGTGGTCACCACCCTCGTGATCTTTTTAGTGGCCTCGCCTTGCACTCACCATTATTTTTGTATATCTTTCATCTTACCTCACCGCGATGTGTCCTGTCTAGTTCCATTTTCATTCCATCACTACCATGCCTATATGGTCTAATCTTGTTTCTTGCCTTATCTTTTCTGTATACTGTATACTTCTCTTATTTCCCTTCCAAAACCATCCTTTTCATCCTTCTCCGAGTGCACCATATATTTTTAACTATTGTTTCAGTCATGCTCCACGTCGTCACACCGTAAGTCATTACAGGTAGAAGGTAGAAGATAATATTATTATGTTATCCCAAGCTTTCAGTTTTTTTCTGTAGCTCTTTGAACATTTTTCTTACTTCATTCGTATTTTTATATGTGTTGACTGTCTTTATTAACTTAGTTGTTATACTATACATAATGCTTAGCGTATTATTGTTTACGTTTCTAGACATTTCTACATTATTGATATCTATGTTTAATTTAATGATAATTTATGCGGGAATATTGGAGCACGTGCTCAGGTATTGTTTAATGATGCATTTAGTCGCATGATTCACTCTCTAGATTAATCACACCATAATATCGTGTGCTTAGAATGTTGTAAACGTATCCACATATTTTATCATAGTAGTTTCACCTAAAACCGCTATGTATTTCAAATACGTTTATTAATAATGTATTAGGTTTATATTCATATATGTATGGGTAAATAATATGTAAGCGTATATTTCAGTAATCAATACATTTTATTACTTACCAGTTTAACATAATTGCATCCTATTTGACATACTATATTGGCTAATTTAGGATTAATATTGATCTATTTACCCCTTAGAAATCTGATTTTACTGTGCATGTTCATCAGTAACTTTAATATATACTAGGCATCGCGTGGCTCTATCATTGAAGCGAGCGAATTGCAATGAAATACTGCATATTAAAACTAGGCATCGCTCGCTAGGCTCTATCATTGAAGCGAGCGAATTGCAATGAAATACTGCATATTTAAATTAATTCATGACGAATGCCATAGTTGAAGATAAGTGGAAGAGGGTAGTGTGGGATAGTAGAGTGGGGGCACTCGGTACAAAGCTTGCCTTCCTAGAAACCTATACACTACACGCCTTTCGAACCTTAACCACCTGCCGGTAGCTTTTAAACAATTATTATAAATGTATCTCATCATTACGCAAAGACTACTGCTTGTATCAAGTTGAAATGTTTCATGCCTGTTTCAATTGATCTTTAGACGATGTATATGAAGTTTTGTTAAAATCGTTGCGTTAGGACGTAAGATATCGGTAAAAAGGTTGTTTTCTCTATTTTAAACGTTTAGGTCCGCTTTAATAGTTTTAGCGATCTTTATTAACTCATAGCGGTGTCGTTGTTGGTTTTACTAAAAAATGTTATTTGAAAAAAATGTTCGTCTCATCGAATAGGTAATGATAGAATTTTTTCCCGTCCTGAAATTCTAATTTTAAATTTAAAGCTCACGTTTACGCGAGCATTGCGCGCGGACTCTTGGACGGATCACGCTGTCCAACGAACTTAGCCTGAGTATTAGTAAAAGGAACATGTATACCAAATTTCAACTCAATCGGTCAACTTTTACGACAGACAGACAGACAGACAGACAGACAGACATCCAAGAAGCATATTTCGTTGAATTTAAGAAGCTCGCTTGCGCTCGCTTCAATAATTTATAGTAAAATAAATAACCTTTATGATTATATAAATAAATTATATACTTAGTGTAATCTTAATTTATAATCAATATGATTTTTTTTACTTTAAATTAGCTATTAAATTTACTGATAAACATGCATATGCATAGTAAAATCTAATTTAGTTATTCATTCTGAAAGCCAATTATTGTGAATGAGTTTTACTTGGATTATTGGACATGTTGGTCCACAATGGCTTTTATCTAAGCTGAAGAAAAGGTAGGTAGTCTTAGCTTGGCCGAGAATACGATACTTAATATGAAACTTATAACCCTTTAAACGACAAGTATAATAATCTTCATGTTACCCTACTAAACGTAACTTTGAGCTTTATAGCTCCTCCGGTTAACTACTAAACCTTACTATTTCCCAGCTTTATGACCTCTATTAAATTATCTTTTATGCTAAGAATTAAGTTTTATAGTTGCAATGTTTTATTGATTCAATTTTATCATAACTGCACCTCCTAGCTATTTGAATTTTGATACCTTACCAAAAGGTAGGTCCATACTCTTCTATAGGACCTAATGACTTCGTAAAAAGAAAATATATTACTCTCATTATCAATGGTTTAACTTATAAACTTTCCTTTTAATATACTCCTTTCGATTTAAGCGCTAAACAATGGTCAAACATTGAAGAGGTACAAAATAAGTTACAACATATAACTGGTATTTACTAGGAGCATTATTAGGTAAAAAAAAAACACCAAAACCAATACAGTAATCTGTCCTATATTTCTCAAAGAAATTTGGGCATGGGTAATCCATCCATCTATCACTCAAGCGCTTGCAATATGGATAGTGGCTGAAATAATTATAGATAAATGGAGCAAAATCAATAACCAATCATTAGCCCTTAAAAACTCCCCGGCTAACTTTGGATAAACAATCATCCTCTCATTTTAAAAAGTATAAAACCATTTTACTGCATTGAGTATCTCATACATTTTCATAACATTTTGACGGACAGACAAACACACAACAGTTTGGGGATATCCGTTTTGGTATATATATTTGTTTGGGAATTCCATAAAGAATCTCCTTCCCCACAAATTACGTACTAACAAATTTGATATCTTTAAAATTTATGTCTTATCAAAAATCACTCCGTTGTATAAGAAGTTCTCAAAAGTTTTACTTAATGCATCCATTGTAGGAAGTTTTGAAATATAAATTATTGTCTCCAAGTTTATAAATAAATCTTTGTTGTTACAGCTATATCCTTACTTAAACTGCCATGAGTGCCTCTAGGCATGAAAAAAAAGTTGGGTATAAGTTTATGTTTCCATTTTTTTTTTTTTTTTTTTTTTTTTTTTTTTTTTTTTTTTTCAAATATTAATACTTATCGTAAAAACTTGTTTCACTTGAGATATTTATTCAATGCAAAGAAATGTTACAGATAGATTTATAATAATAATAATATAGTTCTTCTTTATTCAAAATAGAAACACGTGTGTCCAATTATTAAATTAAAGAATATTTCACGGGACATCTATTTAATGAACTCAATTTAGTATAAGGGCGAGGAGGCCAGGCCTAACAAACACACCACACTTCAGGCCCTTTTTGACAATCCCAGAAATCACTCGTCCATCAAGCTATCACCTTATTACTGTCAAAACAATTTTTTTGGATGATAAAGGCGACTCCGAACTCCTTCTCTTTGATCTCTCCTTCTCCTAAGGCGTGGAAACGCAATCTTCAATATTCTTCACGTACTCCATATAATACTTCACATAGCTTAGTGGTAAGCTGTCTCCTCTTCACCGCACTCTAGATAAGTGTGGGTCTTTTCGATTTTTATTAGTGCCAGGTGTCTTCTGAGCTGGCAGTGTCCAGTTAAGACTCCAACAAGGATTTTCAGGTAAGGTCTGCTTAGGCCTAATAGCAATCTGGTTTTCTTTTGGTCTAGTTTTGGCAGATCCATTTTGGACTGTTAGGGTCAATCCATATGGACCGGTCCAGAGGTGGTTGCTCGACCATTTTAGAAAAAAATTATATTTTCCCTGTTGTTTCCCTCATATTTAAGGTGTTCAAAACAATGCTTAAAAAATTTTTATCTTAAACCGTTTAGGTGTGGCGGCCATTTTTTATTTCCTTCGCACGCTAATTTGTGTGTTTGTGGGCATTTACGTCAACGCTCATATCTCCTAAACTATTTGTCCTAGAAGGCTGAAACAAAAACCAAATTAAAGGTAATTGCCCAGTGTTTAACTTAGGTTATGTCCATATTTCACCTAGTAATTTTCCTTCCATGAGAAAATTTCACCTGAAGTTGGATATCAAAATCAAGAAAATTTCGCTTTTCGGAAATTTTTTTCTGAAGGAAGGAGTTATATATACAGCTTGATATTTTTTATATGAATAGGCATATATCAGTAGCATTACCCAAAAAAATATCAATCATAAAACTTGAATACTTTTATTTTTATAAATTTTTGAAAATTGGAATTTTTGAAAATTTGCCATTTTTGGGCCTCTATATCTCCGATGGGGCTGGATCGAAAATTCTGAAATTTGCACAACTTACAGGGCTCTTGTATTAGGTCAACCGAAATAAAAAATCATTTTGTATATTTGGGTAGCAAAAAAGTTATGCAAGCTCAAAAATGCAGAAAAAAGCTACGTGATAAAGTCGTTTCAGCAAGCTTTATGGCTGATCGACATTTATTTTTTTGATGAAAATTTGTCTTATTTCCATTATTCAATTGGTTTGACATAGCCTGGATTCGTTAAATTCAAATATATCTTTTTTTAAATTTTTTATAGCCCTGCTATTAAAAATAACATTGAAAAAAACATTGCAGATGTGTAATAATCACAATCTTATCGTAATTATATAGTAACATTGAATAAAAATATGTCAATTCTTATCTTGTGCAACTGCAGGCCAATTTTACAATTTTTTTTAAAGTGATTATTAAAAGCAATGCCAACTGAAGTCCAAAGTTTGGATCAACAGATGGTGAAGATGGCAAAACATAGGAAACATTTTTAAGTCTCAGTCAGTTGCAGTTAATTTAAATAACTAAGTAGTGCTGTAAACTATTTTTTATATATGAAAATACAACAGATTTATGATTGTTATCTCCTTAACATAAATTAATTAAAAATTAACCCCAATGATAACAACTGTCCTATTCAAAAGCAACAGACTGAGTCTTAGAGGCACTCTGCATTGTTTGTATTTTTAATAGCCGGGCTATAAAAAATTTTAAAAAGATATATTTGAATTTAACGAATCCAGGCTATGTCAAACCAATTGAATAATGGAAATAAGACAAATTTTCATCAAAAAAATAAATGTCGATCAGCCATAAAGCTTGCTGAAACGACTTTATCACGTAGCTTTTTTCTGCATTTTTGAGCTTGCATAACTTTTTTGCTACCCAAATATACAAAATGATTTTTTATTTCGGTTGACCTAATACAAGAGCCCTGTAAGTTGTGCAAATTTCAGAATTTTCGATCCAGCCCCATCGGAGATATAGAGGCCCAAAAATGGCAAATTTTCAAAAATTCCAATTTTCAAAAATTTATAAAAATAAAAGTATTCAAGTTTTATGATTGATATTTTTTTGGGTAATGCTACTGATATATGCCTATTCATATAAAAAATATCAAGCTGTATATATAACTCCTTCCTTCAGAAAAAAATTTCCGAAAAGCGAAATTTTCTTGATTTTGATATCCAACTTCAGGTGAAATTTTCTCGAGGAAGGAAAATTACTAGGTGAAATATGGACATAACCTAAGTTAAACACTGGCCAATAACCTTTAATTTGGTTTTTGTTTCAGCCTTCTAGGACAAATAGTTTAGGAGATATGAGCATTGACGTAAATGCCCACAAACACACAAATCAGCGTGCGAAGGAAATAAAAAATGGCCGCCACACCTAAACGGTTTAAGATAAAAATTTTTTAAGCATTGTTTTGAACACCTTAAATATGAGGGAAACAACAGGGAAAATATAATTTTTTTCTAAAATGGTCGAGCAACCAACTATTTAATTTTTGGACCACTTCGTATGGATTGACCCGTTAACATCAGTTTTTATCCGCTTCCTCCCAGATCACTTAATGTTTTCCCATGTTTCTGGACAAAGGATTGATGATTTCGTTACATATTTTCGGTGTTCAGAAATCTCTCCGGTCGCCGTTGCAATCTATAACATAATGGCAATATCCGAACATTAATCATTTGGACTTGGTTATGGATAGACTATAGATTGCAGTAACTATATTATTGACCAAAATATAATCGTCTTAGAATAGAAAAAGAATTATCAAGAGTGTAATATCGGCAATATTTTAAACAAAATAATTATGTTATCAATAGTCCCCATGTCATACCCTTTAACAATATTATCTTTTATAAATACCCCTCCAAAACCCATAATATAACTCTAGTACTTATATTTTATGATATTCGAGACATGTCCAATTTATGCCTTAAAAAAAGTTTCTTGACAGTTGCAATATATTAGATAGTGAACCCATCATATAATGCCAACAATATTAGGTAAAATATATGCAGGATTAGGTGGTGGAAAATAGTTATTTATGTAACTAGGCAGCAAAATGGAATTTTACTGACGAGTGACAAGATTAGCCTCCGAGCCGAAGGCGAGGATAGGCTATCATAATTAACTATCATAAGGTAATTTACCTATTTGACTGCCTCGGCTTCGCCTCGGCAGGCAATGAATAAACGAGGCAGAAATGTTTCCTTTGCTGCCTTGTTGCATACAATATTTTATCTACTTGCGGATGAAAAATGACACTGCTAAAATGTTATCTTTATTAATATAACATAGTTAATAGTTAATAACTATATGTCATATTAATAAAGATTATAACAACATACACAAAACACACGCTTATAGCACACATAACTTCTGAATAATTAATGCACGCAATATAATATATTTATTTTTATTTTTACAAACAAATTACTAAAAGAATTAAAAATATCTTCTATTGCTTAAAAAAAAAGAAGTAACTATGATAGATAAATCAAGAAAAGTAGCTAGTCTAATCTAGAATGACTTCAATAATAAAAATAATATGTATGTTCAATGTTTACATGACGCTGCAGTATAGCCATTCACTCCCAGCCATTCGCTGTTTTTTAATTAAAGATCTACTAATCATTGAACTTATTTAACAGAATTAACAAATATAAATATATTATTTTATAATTAAAACTTTAATTTATTAAATATTACATATTAAACTATAATATATGATGTTATAAGATAGAGATAATTTAGTATAATATAAACTGTTCTTGCCAAAAGAAGAGGTTATGACACGCAGTGGTCAACACTGTTACTTTCTCTGCCTAGGCAGACAAATATTTGTAACTATTTTTAGGCTGGAAAGTACTATTTCGCTGATTTTGTCATTAAAATATTATAAACAGGCAGAGAAAGTATTTTCCCGACTGTTTTAACTACTTTCCTGCCTGTTTATAATATTTTAATGACAAAATCAGCGAAATAGTACTTTCCAGCCTAAAAATAGTTAAGTAATGTTTAATTTTGCTGCCGCGAGTAGATAAAATATGATACATATTTACCTCTGTAATGACAAAGAGATCAATAATACTAAGAATAATTGAATATTTTGCTTATATTTTATATAAATTAATTGCTCTGTGTTCATTTGCTTTATACAACAAAACCTTTCTTTCGAATTGCTTTTATTATATTTAGCCATAAACTGCCACCTTTCTAATCTGAAATTAGTTGTAGGAAAAATACTATGTGTCGGAAAATGGAGAAACTTTTATGAAATTCCTGTTAATCACATTCATTGGTGGGGAATGAAAAGCAAATACCCAGTATATTTTTAAGTAATTGTCATTTATTATTACAAATATTTTTCTTTAACTAAATCTATTTACAATGATTAAGATTAAACGTCAAAATAACATGCTTAATAATATGTAACTACGACTTGCTGGCATGTTAAACTATTAGCAACATTTAACAGCCTCAACCTTGATCAGAATGGTAATTAATATTGACATTGACTCGAATAACTAAGCGACCACTGGAACCACCGAATAATTCTACAAATTAATTACATTATCATGGCACTCAAACAATTACTGATTGGATAGTTCTAATTTTGACATATTTATATAAGGTATTTAATTTATTCATTAGCTTCGATATTTATTTGTCCTTATTTAAGAATAAATTGGTGATAAGGATATGTTAATACATTTATTGGATTCGTGAATAGTTAAGAACTTATAACTAAATGAGTTTTAGAGTATAATTCTAACTAGTATAATCTCATTTTCAAAAACGAATGCGATAGTTTTTTTCATTCACTGCTTCCGATCCACAATGGTCACTGGCGATGTAAGTCATTGACCTTAGCTCTTCGTTATTTCTTTTATAAGAACAACATAGGCTGTTTGAGAAGCTTCTATAGCTATCTTTTAAATAAAGTTACCCCAATCAGAAAGCTATAATCCCGAAATTTCGATGTTTCGAATTATTATTTGGGAGTTGCAAATTAGCAATCACATGCATGCACAATCGCTTTGTAGCTAGTTTTATCAAAATTATGTTAGAATTGTTAAATAACACTACGCCGCGTCTTAGCGATATCAGAAATCGTGATGTTATACAAGTAGCCCCCCATTAATTTGATGATATAGGAGGTTTAACTGAGGCCTGTATTCCTCTTTGTCGAAGTTAGTACGAGTACTTGAAGTAGGGATTGACACGGAATGTGTGAGAGCTATTACTATTAGCTATTAGCTATTAATTATAACATTCTTCTTTTAATTTGACTCTTTATTCATTGTTAGATGTACATGTACAAGTTGTAAAACTAAATTATAACATTTTTATAACAATAAAATTTTTAATATTCCTATCAGAGTAAATTAAGCAGAGGATAACTAATAACTAAGTGCTAAGATATTTTGTATAATATAAAAAATACGATTTGGAAATTAATTCTTGATGAACAATCGCTTAATAGATATTTGCCCCATGAAAGTCCTTGGATTGAAAATCCAAGGAGTGCTAAAACTCTCAATGAAGCGCCTGAAATGAGGATTTCTGATCTACGCCTTACCAATGAGCAAATAAAAATACACTTAATGTATGCTACTCTAAGTGAGCAATTGTCCTCGCCTCGTCGATTTTATCTAGTCGTTCGATTATTCTGTATACTCATGCTCTCGTGTGCAATTTATTTTATTTATACTTTCACCCGTGTGTTTCCTTTGCTTGTATCAGACAAGTTTTATAAAGTTCTTAAATAATATCAATATTTTTAGTACCCGTTAAATATTAGATCGACTAAAACAAAGCAGATTATATATTATGGTTGTCTGCAAAGCGTGCTGTTTCCCTTTCTAAGTTTTTATACAAAATAAAATATCTAATGGCATCTCTTTTTGTTTGTGTTGAACTTACTTTAAGCTGTCTATTTCTTGCTGATTAAAATCATGTGACGCAGTTTAATCGATTTATTGTTTCACCCATAACGCGAAGAACATAGCTCAATTAGGTTAGATTAGTTTGAGCTAAATTTAACTTGAATTTGTCTTTATTTACTTGGAATTTAATTGAATACTGGCTAGATACCCGTGCTCCGCTCCTGAGTGAGTTATTTATAATATATTTTTCTAAATTTTATGGTTTATAAACTTCAGTCTAGAAATATTAAAGTTATTTTACTAAGCGAGAATATCTAGATGCCTCTGTTTCTTGTATGTCTCTCTCATTATTGCTTTACCCCCTCTTTTTAGATAATATAATTTGGAAAAATCCCTTATTATTAGTAAGTGCCTTCGATTTCTATGGAAACACTTTTAAAAGTTAATTTTTCGGGGGAAAAAGTCATACGATTATTGGAACGAAGTTCCTTATGGCCCGTTCTTGGTCCCGGCAGGGAATCCGGAAAAAACTACCAAAATAACAGGCCTGACAGTCCACGGACTGTCGTCTCTCCTTCCATCGGATCCTCGCCTCTACCCACCACACACCTACAGTTCACCTCATCTGCAGTCCGTCATCTTAAGAAAAACTGACGAGTGTGTGGCCAAGCTCCGTGGACTGTAAGATCATTATCTTCAGTTAAACTGTAAGTGTGTGGCCCCCTTAACATTCTTTAACAATCATACTATTTAATGATTAACTTTTTTCTTATATTCAATACATATTTATTGTAAGATATTTGCTTTAATGATACAAATTACACTTTTTTTTAAAATTTGCCTTAACTCCGTTAAGTACAAACAGGGAGGATTCATTGACTGCTATTAATTTTTTTTTTTTTTTTTTTTTTTTTTTTTTTTTTTTTTTTTTTTTTTTTTTTNTTTTTTTTTTTTTTTTTTTTTTTTTTTTTTTTTTTTTTTTTTTTTTTTTTTTTTTTTAAATCAATGTTTATGTGATTCTTGATATGACGAAGTTTTTGTTTTCTGAACTGAAAAAAATCGTAAATTTATTCTTTTATGATTCAGCCTAAAGAAGCCCTGAGTTAGGGCGAAATATAACTGTTCGTTTATGATAAAAAGGAGTTTATTTTTTGTAACCCTAACCAAGACGCAAAGAAAATATATTTTTACATATAGTTTTCTATACTTATAGCAATTTAAAAAGGGTTCATCATCAAGAAAAATTATAAAATTTAAAAAGTGTTTACACTTTATTTTCAATTTTTTCCCCCAATATCTTGGAAGCTAGGTTTTTCCCAGGGTAAGATATTTTTATATAATAAATGGTATTTATTTATTTAAAAAACTTTACTGTCAGATACAGCGTTCCAAAAACTTGGAACCAAAATTTATTTCTAGACTTTGTCTAGAAGTAGTTTAGGTTCGATGCATCAGCACCATCCACAGTAAAGCAGATTTTTAAAAACCTGTTGTTTAGACTCGGGGGACGTCTCTGTAAAAGTGTTCATAGGGATGCATACCAACAGAAAAATCAAAATTCGATTTTATCACAATATCATCTTATATACAAATGTTTAATCAAAAACGGAATTTTTTGGAGATTTTTCCATCAATTTGTTGATGGAAAAATCAACGATTTGTGATCAATGATTTGTGATTTGAGTATTTGGGGTCCTAAATTTGGAGCAAAAATTAATTTATTAATTTTGCCTTGGGTTATGATGTTTTTTTCTGAACACGTAAGTAAATTTTAATCAAAATCGGTCCATTCGTTTTGGTTTCTCACGTCTGCACAAACTACAAACTTTAAAAAAGAAAAAGAAAAAAAAAAATCTTCTTACTATCATGTAAATCCATCAAAATCTAAAAATCAAATTTTCGTGCCATTTCAATAATTTCAGTGTATACATACTATGTATATTAGAGAAAAATCCTTCGTCATGTAATATGAGAAAAATTTAATTTGGTTGTGGGTAGTACTGTCACAATAAAATCTATCACTAAAGAGTTTGTAATAAAAAAAAATTGAGTTTTAAACCTATAAAGAACAGAATCGATAACCATTCATACGACACACATGATACACATACAAAATAACCGTCTGACTTTTACAAACAATCATCTCTTCTCAAAAAAGTATAAAACAATTTTACTGCATTGAACATCTCATCATTTTTCTTTTATCTAGCAAATGTAAAATAAATCCTCATCCCTTTAGTTTATAAATAAATTTTAAAATTTACTTCACATGTTGACATTTGTTCTCGTTTCTCCTTCTCCTTTTTTATGTATTATACTATCAACTTCCAAGCGATACTGTACTTCCCTTTCAATTTTTTTGAAAAAATTTGAAACATCAAACATGCAAGTTGGGTAACCTGACCCATTATTCCCTACGGAATGTAAAAAAAAAAACCTCTTTCAAAAAAATACTCAGACTTGAACGGAAATGAAAAGTCAAGAGAAATAAAAATAAAAAAGATCTACCACGAGGATTCGAAACTGGAGTAAAAGGAGGGAGTGCTGGACGTGATTGGAATTCCTCCCTTGTGTTGCCTGAATTCCTGGGTCTCTCCGTCTATTCCTCGTTTTACTTATGCATTTCACATGAAATCCAGCTATTCTATTCAGTCCTTACAGAATTAACCGACCGTGTTCTTACACAAAACCCTGATTTTCTTCTCTCCCCCCCCCCCACTTTTTTTACCTTATAAAAACTCACATAAATCACCCTTCAAAAAGGAAGAAATATCCTGTACGAGTCAATCCGGAAGGCTTTTTTAAGATTTATAACATGTTATGTAACTTTTTTTTATCGTGAGTTTAGTCTATCTAAGTATTTGTTTATTGTTTTTGTTGGGTAAATAATCTATTAAAATAACGCAATATTACAATTAACGAATATTTTGCTGGGTTAATGCATACTAAAATAAATTGAAATCTAAGAAATGACCAATTCAAACATTTATACGGAAGAATATTTCATTAGAACAAAACAGTTCTTTAATAATATATACTATTAATAAAATAATACAAAAATTCTCCATTCATAATTTGAATAATTCGAAATTTTGCTTCCGAGCTTACCTTAGGTAACGGAAGCTATGTGATCGTTCTGAAGAACGAAAAAATTTTAGGTCTCCGATTTCAAAAATTCCAAGACAGAAATCCATTTCAGACATCAGGGAACATTTTTGGTTCCGTGTCTGTCTGTCGGTCTGTCACAAATTTTTTGCGAACTACCAAATCTTAAAAACTACACGTCCAATTCTGGGTGGTAGGTCATACTTAGCCCATTGTTGGTCCCATATAAGTTTCAACCTTCTGCGCTTATTTGTTTATCTTCCACATGCTCACAAACATACATTTATTTACAGCCATATCTTTAAAAGTAATCATCTGATTTTGATGAAATTTTTTTGGTTTGTTGAAAGTAGCCTGCAGATAGCAACTGCCTAATTTCAACCTTCTGCGCACTTCAAATCGTTCTAAATTAATATGTCTTATCCTACAAAGCCTCATGGTTAACTGACTCTCTGACTAACATTAATGTTCACCCACTTCCAGAAGAGCTAGAGACTTGCGGTTTGCGCCATTCGACGCGCAACGTCCACATTGTGAACCAAAATAATTATAAAAAGTTTACTTTTCCCGCTCATTCCACCCTTAAAAAAATAAGAATGGCCGACTTGATTTTTAAGCTGGTTTGAGGGCTTATTGCAGC